>APFE031166459.1:58038-119937 GCA_000404065.3 Pinus taeda | reverse complement strand
AAATAGGGATTTTTAGGGATAATTCACAAAATGCTAACATATCATCTCATCTTTCAGGAAATCATTTGCAACGAAATATTTTTATTAGGATTTTATCATAAGGGAAACCATGTATGATAGTGACCAAGGGAAAGAACATATGTTACGACAGGGGTATGGAACAACATTGTTCATTTGAGTTTTTGTCCGTTAATGAAGCAAACTCTGTTATTTGAAAGGGATTCACATACATTTGGTCATGGGGGAAGGAGGGCTTTATTTACATTTTTTGTCAAAAAGGAGATTGACAACTTCAAAGGAGAAGAGGAAAAGGGAACACAGGTTTTGTGTTTGGGAAGCACAGCAACATTATTTTGTAGACCATAACCACAACTTTCTAAATATATACAGCTGCAATTTTTAATTTTTCTTTTGTTTTTTATGAATGTCATAACAGTAGCCTGCCTCTTTTTATACACAGCAATATCTCTCTTTTCATATTTTGTCATTTTGGCATAATATTGCTATTTGTCTTTTCACATAAATTTTATATATATATATATATTTTATTATGCTGTTGGTCCATCTAATTTGTTGGCTGTGAGAGGGTATTAGGGTTTGGGTGGAATATGAGTGGAATTAGGGTTTAGTAAAGGGATTTGGGGAGGGATAGATTTTTCTAGGAATTTTGGGATGGGAAACTTAGCATTTCTTGCAAATGAAATAAGTGAAATAAGAGATAAACATGTATCAACATTTGTGAAATTAATTTAAAAGGGAACAAGGGGGGGTAAGAAGGAATTAAAACCTTGAGAAACACACAAACCCTAGCACATTTGCTTACATTAACAACAACTAAATTCACCATTTCTCTTGCAAATTTTTGAAGAAGAAAACCATTAGACACATCATCATTCAATCATCACTTGCCATCATGGATGAATTTAGAGCCTACCTGGTCGATTTAGCAGTTTGGGAGGGCGATTTGAGTGATTTTGCAAGTTTCTGGCGAATACAGTCTGAGTGGTCGCACCCCCAGCTCGAGTGGTCACACCTCTCTGAGTGGTCGCACCAGTTCAAAAATTGCACTGTGGGGGCGGCGCTGAGTGGTCGCACCTTGCCCAACTGGTCGCACCCTAACTTCGAGTGGTCGCACCTCTGAAAATGCCCGAAATGCTGCAAAATCGCCTTCCTTTGCTCTCTCTTGTGTCTTACAAGTTTGCAAATGCATAATGAGGCCATGAAGAGGCACATTTAGTCTTTATAGGTCCACATTAGAAAAATTAAATCATCAAACCCACTTTCTAATGTTGTATGTTTTGACATTTAATTTAACACTGTTTTTAAAGTTTCACTTTGCCTGAAATTGATTTTTTGAGTGTTTTCACTTGGTTCTTTTTGCAGCTTGACTATCTGATGGACTCTGGCGAGGAAACCAAGGTTGTTGCCGGCATTCTGAAGACTTTTTGAAAATTTTCCTTATTTTTGCAAAACTTCACATGACCTTGGGTTTAAAAAACAGAGTTTTTAAATCCAAGGTATAAATGAGCTGTAGCTAATGAAAAATATCACTGGAACATATTATATACCTCCTTCTGGCTTGCTGAAGACTATCAGACTTTTGACTCATGACCTTGCAATGATTTTGACTGAAACCCTAGACCTAGACTTGGAATTTCAAGACAAAAATGAAACAAGTGTGACACAAGTTTTTTCAAATGATATGACCTGATTCCAGCAAAGCCAAGAAGGGAACAAGACCAGCATCCTCCATCAGTGTTATGGCATGCCTAACGGGATGCAAAACTGATGCTGATGAGACACCTACATATGCATATGCAAAGAGCTTTTGATCACCGATGGAGGGCTCAAGACCGACACTAACAGGTTGAGCAAATATTTTTGGTATATGTTTTTGTGTGATGTTTTTGGTATATGCACATATGTATATGGATGTAAATACTGCCATGAGTTGTGCTATAAATCTCCAATAGGTGGCATGGGTGCCATGTTGTTATGGTTGTTATGTGTGATGTTGGTTTTCTTCTCAGTAGGTTGATCATTGTAAATACTTCGTCAATCTAATTTATAAAGCTCCATGGTCAATATGTTTTGCTTCTCAACAATATTGTTAGTTGTAGGTGTCATTGAACGTCGAGGAAGATGTTCCCCCAATGGGGAGGGTTCTATAACAACCCTCGTCAAAATTTCATGTAATAAAGTAAATAAAGGAAAAATAATAACCAAGGTCATGGGACATGTATTCCAAGTTGAATGTTGGGAAAAACATCCTAGTGTGGGTGTTCGTTTGGTTTATTATGGATAAGGAAATTGGCAAAGAAGATGACACGAGTTTTGGAAAGGCAAAGTGGCATTAATTGACATTTTATTTATGAAAATAATGGAAATTAGGAGAAAAGGATGCTGAAAGGTCCCAGGTTACATGTGAGGAGTAAAATGAGGGAAAATAATGGACAATTGAAGAAAATAGAGGCCTCATTAATATAAAGGCTTATGAGGATCAATTGGTACCTTTTTTTTCAGTTCAGTTTTGGAGCTCTCTCTCGCACTCTCGGACACTTAGAGCATTATTGGAGCACTCTAGCATTGGATGAAGGAAAGCAAAGGAAGGACCAAGAAGGCAAAGGAAATCAAAGATCAAACAAGGAAGAGTAACATCTGACAACTACAACGAGATTATTTGTAGGTATCAATTTTCATGTGTGATTTCCTTGCTAGATTTGGCATGCATGGTACATGCATGCATGTATTTGGTTCTCTTGCTATCATTGACATGGGTTTTTCTAGGTGTGATAATGTTCTTCAGCCTTGCCATGCCATTTATAGATAGCCATGGTGTGATGGGTTCTCTTGTATTTGGTTGAGCTGGATTGTCAGATGGTTTCAAAACCGAGTGAGGTGGTCTTTGAAAGAAAGAACACAAGGCCTAGGAATCCTTGGACTAGCAAAGGTCGGATTGTGGCAAAGTCAGATTTTGTGTTCCTCACTGGGCCTAGGAATCCTCGACCAGTGAATGGTAGGATCTACGGTAAATCCAAGGGGTGTGTGCCCTCGATTAGGCCTAGGAATTCTCAACCAGTGAATGGCAGGATATACGGTAAAGTCTAGAGGGTGGAGTATTGATTAGGCCTAGGAATACTCAACCATTGTATGGCGGAAGATATGGTAAAGCCTAGAGACTATGAGACATGCAAATTCCTCACAGTGTAGGTGGAGAAATCTAGTGGCATCCATGCTTGTTTAGGGCCTAGAGATCCGGTGGGGATTGTGGTAAAGCCTGAAGAAACCTGGATTGGTTTGGTTTTGAGTCCCACATTTATGTTGGAATATGGCATGGGGGTGATTGGCTGAAAGAAAGATTTGGTTTAGCCAATCTATGGTCAGGTGGTTTGTGGAAGTCCCAAACCTAGTTGGATTTTGCATTCATTAATAAGAGCTCTTTGTCCTTGGTATTTCATGTGTAAATATATTGATTCATATGTGATTCTTATGGTTGTTATATCCTTGTTATTTTTTTTGGTTATATATTGGTTATGAGTATGTTTTATGACATACTTGATGTATGGCTCTCATCATGTTTTGATTTGCAAATGAATGTATAATGACTATATGACATAATATATGATAATGCAACTATTGTGATATGGCAACAGTGCTTCTTTATGAATCTCATATAAGTATGACGCCCCTATGCTCAGATATGTTGTTATGGTCTACAGATTGCATATTTGTGACATGTTTTACGAAATGCCTGTCACAACTAGTGGGGATCTGGTCAATTACTTACTTAAGTTTTTGCATTAGTACCTTTGTTTCAATGTCATTTATCATTCTTGAAATTTTCATGGATTTCTGGGTAGTCGCATGAGTCATGGCCTTGAAAAAGTGGCACAAAATTTGGGATCGGTGGCTTAGAATTGCCTGGAAAAGTCCACAGTCACTGACATGCCTTGTTGTGGGAGTGACTGGAAGGCTTTGGTCACATGCATGCCTTGTCATGGGAGATACTAAGGCTCTAGGACTGTAAAAAGATAAGTTGTCTCAGGGGTTAAGCACCTGGAAGGGTTGGCTACATCCTGAAGGGTCTATAGCTCATGGGGAAGGTCTGTTTGGTTGTGTTTTCTTGGTCCAACTTCCTTAAATGTACTTGGGGAGTTCAATCACATCATAGTAGCCTCTCGTCACATATTTACCCCAATGGAATAGTTAGCTTGGGTAAATGTGGGAGGAGGGCGTTACAATGTAGGCTTCTTGTTACCCTGGAGGATTATCTTCTCTCCATCACCGTCCAAGCACTCAATATCCTTATCATAACAATCCACCTTAGTCCTATTAATGTACAACCAATCCATACCCAAAAACACACTGTATGATCCCAATGGAAGCAAATTTAGATGCATTGATGTAGACATATCAGCCAACTACACCAACCAAGACTCGGCATGCAATTCTTTATTGAAACCACACTTTTCCACCAGGTCAGGAAGGGTGTAACTATAGTTAGATCCAGGGTCAATCAAAATAGAAACAACTTGATCACAAATGTTACCTTCCATCTCGATAATACATGCCTAATGATCAACCTGCCTATTAACCAAAGATGCATAAATCCGAGGAATAATCTATCCAACATCCCCAACTCTTTGTGCCTCCCGAGTGTTGAGGGATTTTATCCCCTAGGGCTTTTGGGTGGAACCCTAGCAGACTGAAAGTTGTCTAAACAAACAAACATGCACACACACAGCCATTATGCTAGCAAAAGCTAATTCTAAAGTAAGAAGGACGTACCTCAGGTCCTACGTTCGGGTAGTTCCTCAAGGGTCCAAACCCTTCTTCACGTCCCTTTCGCTTCTTTGCCTTGCAAAACCAACAATTCCAAAGAATGCAGCAGTATATGGACAAAGATTTATACAAAAATCATCTTTATGTTATACAAGAAGGAAGTTAGTTATAAACTTTTAAACATCCTTTCATACATGAAATTCAAACATGAACATTATAAACATAAAGAAGAAGCATATCGGGAATCAAGACGTGTTTCTTTATTAAAGACAAATAGAAAGTACAAAAAGAGTAATATCACCTGAGCAACCTTTGCAGGCTCCAAGCTCAGCCTCCTCCTGGATCCGTCTCGCCTCAAGCCTCTAGCATATCTCCTTCCAAGACTCACTCCATGATGCCATAACTAAGGGATGAACATCAAATCACAAGGAAACAAGGGTTTCCTATACAAAATGGGGGAAGTGCAGAAGGGACAAGGGTTTTCAGACCTGATCAGGGGGGGAAACTCAGTATAAAACCTTTCTCTCTCTTCTCTCCTCCCTTAGGCCTTCCCTTTGATGTCTTTTTATACCAATTCCAAAGTAGTTTTTTAGTTAGGAATTGGTTGGGAACAGTTGAGGCCATGGGCACTAAGAGGTGATCAGCAGGTAAAACTCGCGATCTCCACCCGAAAATAAGGAGTTTTATATTTTTTTAAGTGTTTTAATACATATACGCGGGTTAGGTATATATGTACCCGCGTATACACGCGTTTAACTCAGGGCAATGTCGCGTACAGGGAATAAAACACTGTTTTTTAGATTTTGGACCAGGTCTGGAAGGAGGGGTTGCCCTAGGCCATGAGTGCAACATCACAAACCACAATAGTGAGATTTGGAGCTATAACACCGAGCACTATAGATCTGCGGCCTTCCACCCTAATGTTGTGGAAAATATCTCCTGTGATGGTCCTTACCACAAGTACAACATTGTAAAGGCTTCCTACCATCACCCTTGTTATGCTCCTCAAGCTAAAATCCCTGTCCTTTGTCAATTGCATTGAAATTCTTGTGTGGCATTACATTCTCCTTGTCATCTATATCCAAAGGTTTTCCTCTCTTCTTAGCCCACTTTCCTTTATTATTTCATTACCTTTCCAATCCTACTTAGACTCAATATTGGGCTTTGATTGCTCATAACAATGCTTCAACTTTTTGATGGCTTCCTCCAATGATCTAGGCTCATCAAACTCAATCCCATCTTTGAATGATACTGACAACCCATTGATGAATTTATGAATATCCGCTTTCTCCTCCTTAAGATAAGGCACATATCTCAACAACTCCAAGAATTTGCTAGTATACTCATCATCAGTCATAGATCCCATCTTCAGCTCATAAAACTCCTTTGCCCTATCATCATAGTATCTCTTAGATAGATACTTCTTCTTGAAAAATCTCTTGAACTTACTCCAAGTTAGCTCCTCTTCTCGAATTCCTTTGACATTATTCACATATTCCAACCAAATGTTTGCTTTCCCTTAAAGGATGAAAGTAGCTATCTTGGATTTCATATTCTCTAAATAATTATGCAACTGGAAGAACTTATTAATCCTGAGCAACTAAGCTTCTGCATCCCATGACTTCTTCATTTCTCCATCAAATGTAGGGGGATTTTATTTCTTGAACTCCTCTGGAAAGTAATGCTTCTCACTCCTCCTATACAGATGGTGATGGTGATGACGATATTGTCTCTCTGAACCAAAACTAGAATATAACCCACAGTGATTACCCCTCCTTCCATGTTTGTCCAAGAACCTACCATATTTAACTGTTTCATCCATGTCAAACCTGTATCTTGATTAAGACCGACTGCTATATGCCTCATTGTTCCTTTCCTCCTGTCCATGACTGATCCTAAGTGGTCCCTGTCTCTGCAAACATGACAAACTCTGAAGGATCACAACATTAACCTCTGCTTGTTTCTCCTATGCCCTAGCAAGTCTTTCCTATGACTGAATTATTTTTTCATTATCTACCTTACAACTTTTGATCTCTGCTTTCAAACTTCTCAATGTGTCTATTACGTCAAGGGAGTACTCATCACCATGTTGTTCATCTGATATGTAAGGAGAATCATGAGAATTGTAGTCCACCGTTTTGTTTTTCATCTTTGATCCTCCACTTCCTTCAAACATACCATGTCAGATAAACCAAACATAAACATAATCAACATACCTCAATGAAGTTTAGGGGAGGCAATCTCATCTGCAAAATCAATATAGATTAGCACAATACATACACACACACACACACAATGAAATCAACATATCAATCATCTCAACATCAATAAACTCTGAAGGATCATTGCATTAACCTCTGCTTGTTTCTCCTACGTCCTAGCAAGTCTTTCCTGTGACTGAATTATTTTGTCATTATCTGCCTTAAAACTTATAATCTTTGCTTTCAAACTTCTGAATGTGTTTGCTATATCAGGGGAGTACTCATCACCATGTTTTTCATCTGATCTGTAAGGAGAATCACGTGAACTGTAGTCCACCGTTTTTATTGTCATCTTTGATCCTCTACTTCCTGCAAACATACCATGTTAGATGAACCAAACATAAACATAATCAACATACCTCAGTGAAGTTCACAGGAGGCTAGCTCGTTTGCAAAATCAAGCTATATTAGAACAACAAACAGACACATATCAACATATCAATCATCTCAACATCGACAAAATCTGAAGGATCAATGCACTAACCTCTACTTGTTTCTCCTGTGCGCTAGCAAGTCTTTCCTGTGAATGAATTATTATGTAATTATCCACCTTACAACTTATGATCTTTGCTTTCAAACTTCCCAATGTGTTTGCTATGTTAGGGGAGTGCTCATCATCATGTTGTTCATATGATCTGTAGGGAAAATCACGTGAACTGTAGCTCACCATTTTGCTTGTCATATTTTATCCTCTACTTCCTGCAAACATACCATGTTAGATAAACCAAACATAAACAGAATCAACATACCTCAGTGAAGTTCAGGGGAGGCTATCTCGTAGATATATAATGAAATCAACATATAAATGATCTTAATATCGACATCATCAACCTCTACATAAACAAACTACTTACAACAATGATAATCATAATGCATGTAGAATGAACACATATGAAACTAAAATGCATGCATGACAAACACATTTTGCCCATCCCATCCAAGCGTTGAACTTGGGAGCTCTTATACCATTCTGCTCCCATGTCTACCTAGTTTCATTGCCCTACTACAGTAAACATGAGAGGAAGAGATACTATGACATGACCTAGCCTCCTAGGATAAATTAAGGAAGTGGGGTCAACCACAAAAGACAATCTCACATCTCATAAAATTCTACAGGGTCTATAGGTCACTCAGAGGCTGAGTAACCACCCCAAGTGGGAAAAAGATGAGATGGACACCTTTTTCTCTGTTATAAGCCTACGACGACATGCACAAGCCAACATCCATGCGGTTGCAACCCAATTTTCCTAGTTAAGAGCATGGGGTCTCAAGATCTTAGCCTAGATTCTAGGTTAGCCTCTAGACCACTGCCCAAAACTTCTTGTAAGTTCTCAGAATCACTAATGGCATGAAAATAATGCTAGACATACAAACTTGAAGGCAGAACTTGATTTGGACTTCCTATAACACAACATGCATTTGTCAAACATATTGCAAACAAATAAGATACATGTCATAAATGCATATCTAATCATAAAATTATGAGATTCACATGAGAATCATCAAGAAGGCTTGATACCCTCTCCACATAGCTGCAACACCACTTATTAGTCTATACATTCATCACCGATCAATAGCTAAACAATTCATGACAAGATCCATAGAAGATACACATCATATAAACAACATATAACCATAAAATAACCAACATATAAACCATGACAACTCAATCATAATATCACCAACACATTGACAATAAATACACATGAATCACGATAGAATAATAACTCTTATTAACCTAGTAAAATACCAATAAAGTCAGAGACTTCCATGTACCACCCGACCATGGAATAGGTTGAACCAAATCACCCTTTCAGCTAATCAACCTCTCGCTATATTCCAAGCGAATGTGGAATCTCATGGAATAAACCATACAAAAACCAATATAGGGCTTCCAAAGGCCAAACCACCTCAGCCCTCAACCAATGATTCCACCTCACGGTCAAACATCAGTAACCCCAACCAAATCAGTCTCTACCCAAGTTGTCCGGGGCTCCAAGAACTAGTAACTCAACCCACAACCTTCCAGGGCTCCAGAGCATTTGTCCAACCTAGCTCCAGGACTAGTAACTCAACCCAAGCTGTTACAGGGCTTCCATAGCATTTGTTCCAACCCATAGCCATAAGGAATTATGAGCACCAACCAAAAAACAAATCAATGAAAAAACCCACAACACCAGGGCTATCCAGGAAATGGAAAGGCTAGGCTAGAAAGCACTGTCAATCCAGGCAATCTTCCATGCCAATGACAAATGATAACTAGATAATCACATGCATATACCATGCATCCATAAATCAACAAGGAAATCACACATGCAACATGTTACTTGTAAAGCAATCCTTCTATATCTGCTGATCCACCAATTCCCTTGCACTTTCCTTTGCCTTCTTTCTCCAATCAAAGTGAAAATAGAGTGCTCCAAGCTTGCTCCAAGAATGCTCCAATATTTCTCTAAGTGTGCAAGAGTATGAGAGAGAGAGAATAGAAGAGAGCTCTAAGCTAAAACTGACATGTTGAAAATGCAACAAGAAAATCCTAATTTAATTTGGTCCTTGAATTAAACTGGGAATAAAATTGTAATTCTACATCTCATGACAACTTGTATTAGTTAACTAAGTTAATTTGACTTAGTTGGTTAAGTTAATTTGAGTTGAGGGTCTAACTTGAGTCATGTAGAGTTCCTGCTATATTATAGGAGCCCTAGTTGAGTTTATTTTGGGTTGTAATTAATTAATTCAGTCTAACTGAGTTAAATCCAGTTAAACTAGTTCCAATTGTTGGAGGAACTAGTTCGAGGTCTATTAGTGTGGTGCTGCCTACAATGATCAACCAATAAACTGATGATTCATTCATAATCAACTAATGCATGTCATATTTGAGAAATACCCAATTGAGATTGGAGTTAAGGGACAATGTACTCAGTTGTATGATCATTCGAATTATACAGGTGGTGCATGCAATCAAAGGAAGGCCTATGAGGATTGTTGAATTCATATTGAGGAATTTACCTAATTAATAGTGGGTTAATTCCTTGAGGAACAACATAGTGCAAATAGGGACTTTGGAAAGCATAAAATTGGTTAAGTATTGGCCTCAACTTGTCTAGGAAGCAATGAGATAGATAGAGATAATGCATAGGTTTCTCGGGCTTGAGTAAAGCATTGTAATCTTCTCATATTTTATGAATAATGCAAGATACATATAACATGGGTTTTTAGCTATGGGTTTCCCCAGGAAATCATTGTGTAATGTGTTGATTGAATTCTTTCTCTTGTATCCTTCGTGATTTTGAGATCATTTAATTGTTTCCACTAACGAGTAGAGTATACTCAAGTATATTATTTTAACATATTACAATTAGTAGTTTGAATATACAAGGAGTTTCGACATGATATTAGAGATGAAATCACTATAGAAGAGGAGAATACGAGTTTTTCTTTTGTAGGTGAAATTGAATTTGCAGTATCATACTTTAGAGCCAACAAGATGTCATTCTACGGATTGAAACTTGAATATGCACTTGAGGGTAGTTTGAACTATATTTCTTGGAAAGACAGGATGGAGGAAGTGTTGGAAGCCAATGGGCTTAAGGAATTCATAGACAAAGAAATTCCTAAGCCTCCAACAGTTTATGTTCAAGATCTGGAAGAGTGGAGAAAATGTGTTGCAAAGGCGAGAAGAATTATCCTAGAAGGAGTTCGAGATCATATTATCTTGAACCTCCATGGTAAGGAGACTCCATATGTGATGTGGAAGGCCTTGACAGACCTATTTGAAAACATCATTGACCAAAGGAAGCTGGCGCTGAAGGACAAGCTCAGAAAAATCAAGATGGAGGAGCGAAACACAATACGAAAGTACTTGACTAATTTCACCCAATGTTAGGATGAGCTTGGAAGTGTCAATGTTACAATTGTTGAAGACAATATGGTCAACCTAGCATTTCTAGGCCTTCCCAAGAGTTGACACAACTACCAGGACTTAGTAAATGGGAGTGAGAAGCTACCAAAGGGGAAGAATTTGTGGTTCGACTTGGTGTAAGAAGAGATTCAGCGAAACACCAGAGATGCATCCTCATCCAAGCATGATGATGAGGAGAACTGCGCCTTAGCTAGAAAGGTGAAGAAAGGGAAAGGGATGTCATCCCATTCCAAATAAAATTCCATTCAGGGCAGAAAGAAGAAGGACATGTCGAAGATTAAATGTTTTCACTATCACGAGCTAGGACACTATGCCACGAAGTGTCCGGGCAAGAAGGCTGACAAGAAGCCCTCAGGAGGAGAAACATGTTAATCTCTTGCTTCATAATTTGAGCTAGATTTCACCCTCATAGTTTGCATGGTGACATCAGTGATGGGTAGTGTTTGGTATCTGGATAATGGAGTCTCATTCCATATGACCGACAACAAAGAATTCTTTAGTGACTTGGAGGAGAAGGACCTCTAGATTCACATCGAAATGGGAGATGATGGGAGGTATAGCATGACCGACATTGATACTGTTAGCTTTCAGAGGGAGTCAAGTTCTCCTCTCACATTAAAATATGTCATGTATGTTCCCGGTTTGAAGAAGAATTTTGTTTTTGATACTATGTTGCAGGACCGTGGCCATGATGTGATATTTAGAAAAGGAAAAGCTTTCCTTCGTCACATAGCCTTAGGAAAAGTGAAGCAGATCAGAGTTGGAGTGAAGAACCTCTACAAATTGGATGTAGAAGATTGTACTGCTTTGAGCACAAAAGAAAAGAAGGTGTAGAGCCGAGACATCATTGAGTTATGGCATAGAATATTGGGTCACTTGCACCTTGAAGCTTTGAAGATCATGAAAAAAATCTCTATAGGAATTCCCAAGGGTACACTAGAGCAGAGAGACACATGCAAAGGGTGTACATTGGGGAAGTACACAAAAGCTACCTTTCATGATAATAATCGAGCACTAGAGATTCTTGAAAGAGATCACATAGACATGTGTCAACCATTATTGACAACCACCACATCCAAGCACATGTATTATGTAATATTTGTAGATGATTTTTCTTGTAAGTGCTGGGTTTTCTTCATGTAGAAGAAATATCAGACATTCACTAAATTTTGTGAATTTAAAGCACTTGTGGTGAAAGACACTAGAAAGAAAATTAAAGCTCTTAGGACTGATAACGGTGGAGAATATGTTTTAAATGAATTCAAGAAGTCTGTGCATCAGAAGGCATTCGACGGGAGTTAATAGCACCTCATAACCCACAACAGAATGGGGTGGCTAAAAGGAAGAACATAAGTATTGTGGAGATGCACATAAGATGTTACATGATTAAGGACTACCATTTTACTTGTGGGATGAATCATGCAACACAACTGTATATGTGCTAAATATGAGTCCTCATCATATTCTCATGACGAGTACACTAGAAGAAGCTTTTGTAGGTAAGAAAACTAATGTGGCACACTTCAAGATATTTCGTTCATTAGTTCACTTTCATGTTACCAAGGATGCAAGGAAAAATCTAGAACCAATATTTGAATTGGGCATATTTGTGGGGTACACTGATACACCTCACAACTATCGGGTTTACCTTCCATGTCATAGGATGACATTGGTTTATAGAGATGTGAAGTTTGATGAAGAGAAGACCATGATATGTTCCCTTGAGAGGGAGCTTAAATTGCATGGAGAAGAGGAGCTTTTAGCTCTAAAGGAAGAACCCGAGGATGATGTGGAGTAGCCACATGTAGAGGAGCAGAGACTGGAAGCACACACTCATGCAGAGACTTCCAAGGATGGAAGGAAGCGCACCAGAGAGGCTAAAAAATCAATGCATGATGCTAGAGAGAATGTGGGAGCACCCACATCACAACGCAGGAAGAGGAGGCCACAAGACCAGTACACTGGCTACATGGCTCTAATGAGCAAGGGTGTAGAGATTGAGTCATCCTCATTCGAGGAAGCAGTGCAAAAACTAGTATGGGTTGATGCCATGGTTGATAAGTATGACTCAGAAACAATGTTTGGGAAGTGGTCCCAAGACCAACAAACAAATAAGTGGTGAGTTCTAGATGGCTTTACAATGTAAAGAAAGTAGCAGATGGGAGTGTGGAGTAACACAAGGCTAGATTTGTGGACAAAGGGTTCTCTCAAGTGGAGGGAAATTATTACGAGGAGACCTTTTCTCTAGTAGCAAGGTACCCTTCAATAATATCTATTCTAACACTTTTAGTGCAGATGGGATGGAAGATACATCAGATGGATGCGAAGACATCATTACTCAATGGCGTGATTGAGGAAGAGGTGTAGATTGAGAAATTGTAAGGATTTGAGACCTTCCACAGAGAGTCACATGTGTGCAGACTCAAGTGAACATTGTATGGACAGAAACAAGCACCCCGTGTTTGGTACACCAGGATTGACAACTATTTCACCCAGTTGGGCTTCACCAAAAGTGAAGCAGATACGAACCTTTACAATATTGTGGTTGAAGGTAAATTGTTGATTATAGTATTATATGTTGATGATTTAATTATAACATGTTATGAGAAGTTGGTAAAATATTGCAAAGAGGATCTCATAAGAGAATTCATGATGAAGGACCTGGGGCTCATGCATTATTTCCTTGATATGGGAGTATGGCAAGGACACAAAGAACTGTTTGTCTCTCAGGGCTTGTATGCCAACGAGATATCGAAGAAGTTCCACATGGAGAGCAACAAACCCATGGAGACTCCTCTAGCAGGGAATTGGAGGAAGGAAGAAGCTACTTTAGGTGAAGTAGTGGAGGCTACTATTTACACGCAACTTGTGGGTTCACTTATGTATTTGGTGGACACACGACCCAACATATGTTTCATAGTTAACCAACTTAGTTAAGCAATGGTTACGCCAACCAAACTCTATTGGACGACAGCTAAACATGTGTTGAGATACCTCAGAGGCACCACTCAGTTTGGTCTTTGGTACAAACAGACAGAGGGAGTGAAGCTTCAAGGCTTCACAGATGCATATTGGGTAGGGAGTCCATCCAACAGGAAGATCATATCAGGGGGAATCTTCAGTATAGGGTCAGCAACAGTTTCTTGGTACAATAGGAAAGACAGATCAATTGCACTAAGTTCGACAGAAGCATAGTACATGGCTACTAGTCAAATAAATTGTGAGGCTATCTGGATTAGGAAGATCCTTGTTGGGTTATCTGGTTAGCAGATGGATCTTATAGTGATTCACTAAGACAATTAGAGTTGTATCAAACACTATGAGAATCCATTTTTTCATGATCGGTCCAAGCACATCGACATCTGGTATCACCATCTACGATATTGTGTGTAGAGGAGAATCATGTTGCTGGAGTACATTCCTATGGAGGAACAAGATGCAGATATTTTGACAAAGGCATTGTCAAGATGCAAATTTGAGTTTAATAGAGGCAGGATTGGGGTAGCAGATAATTCCTTTCTTGTTGAGAGGGAGTGTTGAAAATGCAACAAGAAAATCCTAATTTATTTTTATCCTTGAATTAAATTATGAATAAAATTGTAATTCCACATCTCATGTCAACTTGTATTAGTTAACTAAGTTAATTTGACTTAGTTGGCCTAGTTAATTCAAGTTGAGGGTCTAACTTGAGACATGTAGAGTGTCTCCTACATTATAGGATCCCCGATTGAGTTTATTTTGAGTTTTAATTAATTAATTCAGTTTAACCGAGTTAAAGTCAGTTAAACTAATTCCAATTGTTGGAGGAACTAGTGCAAGGTCTACTAGTGTGGTGCTCGCTACAATGATCAACCAATAAACTGATGATTCACTCATAATTAACTCATGCGTGTCAAATCTGAGAGAGGCTCAGTTGAGATTGAAGTTCAGGGATAGTGTACTATCAATTGTATGATCATCTGAATTGTACAGGTGGTGAATGTAGTCAAAGGAAGGCCTATGAGGATTTCACAGTTCATATTGAGGAATTTCCCTAATTAATAGGGGGTTAATTCCTTGAGGAAAAACAAAAGGAAATAGGGACTTGGGAAAGCATAAAATTGGTTAAGTATTGGCCAGGGCTTGTCTAGGAAGCAGTGAGGCAGATAGAGATAATGCAAATGTTGCTCGGGCTTGAGAAAAGCATTTTAATCTTCTCATATTTTTGGACTAATGAAATATACAAATAACAGGGGTTTTTAGTTGTGACTTTCCCTAGGAAATCATTGTGTAATGTGTTGATTGAATTTTTTTCTCTTGTATTCTTCATGATTTCACGATCGTTTAGTTGTTTCCGCTGATTAGTAGAGTAGATTCACGTCTATTGTTCTAGCATATTACAATTAGCAGTTTGAAGCTACAAGGAATTTCTACATGACAAAAGCTGTGAACTGATCCTTAGAAGCATTTTTATCATTGAGGCCTCTATTTTCTTCAATTTCCTCTATTTTCCCTTCAATTTCCTTCTCATGCAAACCTATGACCTTTCATCTCCCTTTTCTCCTAATGTCCTTTGTTTTTGAGAAATTTTTTTTTGGCGTAAATCACACGATAGTACATTTGTCGAAGCGTTTTGAACCAACGAGCGTGGTTCATCGTGAGGACAAGTTGAAGAATCAGATCATAGATGCATATTAAATAGGGAGAGCAGATCATCCAATGGCTAGGTTTGACTAAAAAACAACTATATTGAAAAACGACTATATTTTGTCACACTGGATAAATGGCTAAGATTGACTAAGAACGACTAGATTTGACTATTCAAGTTGTTTAATTATATAATATTATTATGCTAAAACAAATATTATTTTAATACCTATCATATGTTATTTAAGTGAAAAATTAACCATATTTGAGTTAACAATAATACTAGGGAATATTTATAATAAAATTGCTTGAAATATTAACATATAATAATATATCTAGGGACAATAATTGTTAGTAATCGAAAGGATTTAATAATAACTAATAATAATTAATATTATATTATTATTATAATAATGTTATAGTATTAATCTTATTATTAATGTCTTGTGTAACTAATTAATATAAATTTAATAATAAGGCTCTTTAATTGGAATAAGTATCAATAGATCGAGGGATATTAGTAAATGTAAGGATTTAACATTAACTAAAATAATATTAATTATTGTTATATTATATATACTAGATCATTCAGATTAGTCATGAAAAGGGAATATCTATACTAATATTTAACATATATTCATAGTAATATTAGTTGTAATAATAGTATTATTCTTATTATTAATGGTTAGGATATCAATTTATTAGTAATCTAATAGGAACATATATTAATAGTTCTAGGGAAATTAGTAATTGTAAGGATTTATTGTATTAATATAATAGTGTTAGAATAGTAGTATTTAATTAAAGGATGGGTAGCTAATTAATATAAATTTATTAGTAAAGCCGTCTACTCGGAACATAAATTTGCTATTTAAATATCTTATACTATATAATCTAAACCAGTAAGAAAGGTATCAAAAGGATTATCTCTTAAAAATAAGAAATCAAGGAAGATTGCCAAAGAGGATCAAAGAACTATGGCTAAGGAAAGGGGAAAATCTTTACAAGAAATCTAGAACAAGCTATTAAAAGAGGGAGGGGAGGAAGGGAAGGAAATGACTAGGAAGCGAGGGCTGAGACCCAGCGACTACTGATCTTCCAACCATCATCTCTATTGAGATTGCTTGACCTTCTTTCAATCTCAATGGCTTCCCTAAATTTTCGGTGATGGAACTGCGAAACTCTAGCAATAACGTTGGCCTCATCAATACAAACATGATGTTTGGTCTTCTCTACATGTTTTGCTAGTGCGGAAGACTTGGTTCTCCTATGTTTAAGGTCAATTGCATGCTCACTAATTCTTTGATTAATGGAGCGTCCAGTCTCACCAATATAGGGGGTCCCATAGGAACAAGGAATAATATAGACACCCTTCATGTCCTTAGGGTCGATAGGATCCTTCACTGATCGGAGGGACTTACAAATGGTGTTAAGGGGTCTAAAGGTCGAGGGAACATTATGCTTCTTAAGAATCCTCACAATATTATCAGTGGTCCCTTGAACAAAAGGTAGATGGACCCCTGGGACTCGTTCTTTAGGTTCTTTTTTAATTACCAATATTTGGAAACTTTGAGGAAAGCCTTTTGACCCAGGTATCTACTATAACTGTTCTCAACAAAGACATTAAGGAGATGGGATTTCTATTTCTCGAAGCTCTTTTAATCAGAGATCCTTAGGGCACGAGTAGCGAGGGTGTTGAGAACACCCAACTTTTGAGCCGGGAAATGATGGGAACTGGCATGAAGATATTGCTCCGTATGTGTTTTCTTCCGAAACACTTGGTGGGAGAGGGAACCGTCAATATTTTTTGAAATAAGAATATCAAGGAAAGGGAGGCAACCATCGACTTCCTGTTCCATGGTGAAATTAATGATAGAGGATTGACAGTTGAGATGATGGAAGAAGAGATCTAACTCCTCTTGGCCATGAGACTAGATGACATTAGTGTCATCTACAAATATTTTCCAAAGTTTAGGTAGGAGGCAGGTCGAGGTCAGATCCTTGGATTCAAAATATTCCATAAAAAGATTAGCAACGACAGGGGATAGGGGTGAGCCCATGGCAACGCCACAGTTCTGCTCAAAGAACTCGCCCTCAAAACTAAAAAAGGTGGAGGTGAGACAAATCTCAACTAATCGAGTTGTATCGGGATTTGTTAGGCAGTTGATCACCTCCATGGCCTCATTTATAGGGATGCAAGTGTAAAGGGAGACTACATCAAAACTAACAAGAATGTCCCCAGGGTCAGGCTTTATGTCCTTGAGATATTCAACAAAGGAAGCAGAGTCTTTGACGAAGGACTCTGTATGACCAACTAAGGGTTTAAGCTTTAAGGCAAGGAATTTAGCTAGAAGGTAGGTAGGACCACCAATGGTGTTGACAATGGGTCTTAGGGGAGCCCCCTCCTTATGAATCTTAGGGAGCCCATAGATCCTTGGAGTAATGGAACTACTCTCAATGAGTTTATGGCAAAGGGAACTCACTGAGCTACTGGACTTGATGGCAAGAGCCACAGTCCTAGAAATCTTCTTAAGCGGGTTTTTGGGAAGCTTTTTATAGCTTCCACTATTATAAAGATGATCTAACATCTTCTTGTGGTAATTCTCTTTGTCAAGAATGATAGCAGCCCCTCCTTTGTCAGCTTTCAAAACAACGATATCTTTGTTCTGGTTTAAGGATCTAAGGGCCATAAATTCTTCCTTGCTAAGGTTGCTTTGAGGGGGCTTTTCCTTCCTAAGGACAACGACACAATCCTGTCTAATGGTGTCCTTAATATTATCAGGTAAACGTCTAATCCCGAATTCTATGTCACAAATAATGTTATCTACCGGGATCTTCTTTGGGGCCAGGGTAAAATTTAAACCTTTACCCAAAAGCTTAAAAATAGAAGGGGGAATGGAGAAACTAGATAGATTGATAACTTTATTATTACGAGAGGGAGAGGGAAGATTAATATTATTATTATTACAATACTTATTAAACATAAATTTATTGTTTCTATCAAATTTGTTTATATATTTTAAATTATTACAACTGTTAAGAATCAATAACTTATTATTATTGTTAATCTTATTGTTGTAACTAAGTGATAAATTATTAATATTAGTATTATTATTATCATCAACAAGAAATAAATTACTACTATTGTTGTTATTATTATTAATGGATATATCATTGATTTTATTTTTAGTAATTAATACTATGTCGTAAATAATAATAATAATAATAATAATAATAATAATATAATAATTATTATTATTATTATTATTATTATTTACTACAAACTTAAATCATGATTATTAAGATCACTACATTGGGAAAGGTTTGGGGCTTCACTGTCGAGGCAGATAGGGCCAACTATATCTGCGACAGGAACTAAGGAAAAATCCGGCTCCGGCGATATTGAGAGTTGGTTCACCGTATGCTTCGGAGATGAACAACTGTGAACCAACTCTCAATCTCATCGGAGCCAGATTTTTCCTTGGTTCCTGTCGCAGATATAGTTGGCCCTATCTGCCTTGGCAGTGAAGGCCCAAACCTTTCCCAATGTAGTGATCTTAATAGTCGTGATTTAAGTTTTGTATGTAATAATAATAATAATAATAATAGTAATGACGTAGTATTAATTACTGAAAATAAAATCAATGTCATATCCATTAATAATAATAACAACAATAGTAGTAATTTATTTCTTGCTGATGATAATAATAATACTAATATTAATAATTTATCACTTAATTACAACAATAAGATTAATAATAATAATAAGTTATCAATTCTTAACAGTGGTAATAATTTAAAATATATAAACAAATTTGATAGAAACAATAATTTTATGTTTAATGAGTATTGTAATAATAATAATATTAATCTTCCCTCTCCCTCTCATAATAATAAAGTTATAAATTTATCTAGTTTTTCCTTTCCCCCTTCTGTTTTTAAGCTTTTGGGTAAAGGTTTAAATTTTGCCCTAGCCCTTAAGAAGATCCCGGTAGATGACATTATTTGTGACATAGAATTTGGGATTAGAGGTTTACCTGATAATATTAAGGACACCATTAGACAATATTGCGCCATTGTCCTTAGGAAGGCAAAGCCCCCTCAGAGCAACCTTTGCAAGGAAGAATTTATGGCCCTCAAATCCTTAAACTAGAACAAAGATATCATTGTCCTGAAAGCCGACAAAGGAGGGGTTGCTGTCATTCTTGACAAAGAGGATTGCCGCAAGAAGATGTTAGATCATCTTTATAATAGTGGAAGCTATGGAAAGCTTCCCAAAAACCCGCTTAAGAATATTTCTAGGACTCTGGCTCTTACCATCAAGTCCAGTAGCTCAGTGAGTTCCCTTTGCCATAAACTCATTGAGAGCAGTCCCATTACTCCAAGGATCCGTGGGCTCCCTAGGATCCACAAGGAGGGGGCTCCCCTAAGACCCATTGTCAACACCATTGGTGGTCCTACCTTACTTCTAGCTAAATTCCTTGCCTTAAAGCTTAAAGTGTTAGTTGGTCGTACAAAGTCCTTCATCAAAGACTCTGCTTCATTTGTTGAAGAGCTCAAGGACATAAATCTTGACCATGGGGACATTCTTGTTAGTTTTGATGTAGTCTCCTTTTACACTTGCATCCCTATAAATGAGGCCATGGAGGTGATCAACCGCCTAACAGATCCCGATACAATTCAGTTAGTTGAGATCTGTCTCACCTCCACCCTTTTCAGTTTTGAGGCTGGGTTCTTTGAGCAGACCTGTGGTGTTGCCATGGGCTCACCCCTATCCCCTGTCATTGTTGATCTTTTTATGGAAGATTTTGAATCCAAGGCTCTGACCTCGGCCCACCTCCTACTAAACTTTGGAAAATATTTGTAGATGACACTAATGTCATCTAGTCTCATGGCCAAGAGGAGTTAGATCTCTTCTTCCATCATCTCAACAGTCAATCCTCCGCCATCAAGTTCACCATGGAACATGAAGTCGATGGTTGCCTCCCTTTCCTTGATATTCTTATTTCAAAGAATATTGACAATTCCCTCTCCCACTAAGTGTTTTGGAAGAAAACACATACGGAGCAATATCTTCATCCTAGTTCCCATCATTTCCTGGCTCAAAAGCTGGGTGTTCTTGACACCCTTGCTACTCATGCCCTAAGGATCTCTAATGAAAAGAGCTTCGAGAAAGAGAAATACCATCTCCTTAATGTCTTTGTTGAGAATGGTTATAGTAGATACCTGGGTCAGAAGGCTTTCCTCAAAGCTTCCAAAAATTCGGTAATTAAAAAAAAAACCTAAAGAATGAGTCCCAGGGGTCCATCTACCTCTTGTTCAAGGGACCACTGATAAGATTGAGAGGATTCTTAAGAAGCATAATGTTCCCTCGACCTTTAGACCCCTTAACACCATTCGTAAGTCCCTATGATCAGTGAAGGATCCTATCGACCCTAAGGACATGAAGGGTGTCTATATTATTCCTTTTTCCTATGGGACCCCCTATATTGGTGACACTGGACGCTCCATTAATCAAAGAATTAGTGAGCACACAACTGACCTTAAACATAGGAGAACCAAGTTTTCCGCACTAGCAGAACATGGAGAGAAGACCAAACATCATGTTTGTATTGAGGAGGCCAATGTTATTGCTAGAGTTTCGCAGTTCCATCACCGAAAATTTAGGGGAGCCATTGAGATCTAAAGAAGGCCAAGAAATCTCAATAGAGATGACAGTTGGAAGATTAGTAGTTGCTGGGCCTTGGCCCTCGCTTCCTAGTCGTTTCCTCCCCTTCCTCCCCTCCCTCTTTTAATAGCCTGTTCTAGATTTCTTGTAAAGATTTTCCCCTTTCCTTACCCATAGTTCTTTGATCCTCTTTGGAAATCTTCCTTGATTTCTTATTTTTAAGAGATAATCCTTTTCATACCTTTCTTATTGGGTTAGATTATATAGTATAATATATTTAAATAGAAAATTTATGTCCCAAGTAGACGGCTTCACTAATAAATTTATATTAATTAGTTACCCATCCTTTAATTAAATACTATTATTGTAAAACTATTATATTAATACAATAAATCCTTATGATTGCTAATTTCCCTAGAACTATTAATAAATGTTCCTATTAGATTGCTACTAAATTGATACCCTAACCATTAATAATAAGAATAATACTATTATTATCACTAATATTACTTTTAATATATGCCATAACCTTAAGGACCTTTTAGAAGTTCACAAAGGTCCATTTACGGGGGAGGGCCATAAAGGTCTTTACGAGATCTTAACTACCTCGTGGCATGCTCATCTAGCTATTAAGTTTTCGATAAAAAGTATCCCCTTTTTTTCTTTTTCAAGTTTTTTGGGTCGCGTGTTTAATATTAATATAGATATTCCCTTTTCATGACTAATCTGAATGATCTAGTATATATAATATAACAATAGTTAATATTATTTTAGTTAATGTGAAATCCTTACATTTACTAATATCCGTAGATCTATTAATACTTATTCCAATTAAATAGCCTTTCTATTAAATTTATATTAATTGAGTTACACAAGACATTAATAATAAGATTGATACTATAACATATTATAATAATAATGATATTAATTATTATTAGTTATTATTAAATCCTTTTGATTATTAACAATTATTGTCCCTAGATATATTATTATATGTTAACATTTCAAGCAATTTTATTATAAATATTCCCTAGTATTATTGTTAACTCAAATATGGTTAACTTTTCACTTAAATAACATATGATGGGTATTAAAATAATATTTGTTTTAGCATAATAATACTATATAATTAAACAACTTGAATAGGCAAATCTAGCTGTTCTTGGTCAATCTTAGCCATTTATCTAGTCTGAGCTAATATAGCCGTTTTTCAATATAGCCATTTTTTAGTCAAACCTAGCTGTTGGATGATCTGCTCTCCCTATTTAATATGCAGCCCTGATTTAATTCTTCAACTTGTCCTGATGATGAACCACACTCGTTGGTTCGAAACACTTCAATAAATGTACTATCATGTGATTTACGTCGATTTTTTTTCTCATAAACTTGATATGGATCACAGAAGCCTCAATTCAACAGTTGAATTCCTCTATTTTTCATAAATACAATACCAATTAATGCCTCCTTTCCTTTTCAAAGCCTTTTCCAATGGATTTTCCAATTTCCATAGCCATTAATTCATCACCATTGATCCCCATCACTATGTTTTTCCCAACATTCATCTTGGAATACATGTCCCTTTACCTTGCTTATTATTTTTATTTATATAGAAAACCAACTAGGGGATGTTACATTTAACTTCTTCTTGCTTCCTAGACCTTCTCTCTTGCTAGGCTTGCTTCAAATCAAACTTGTTTCTTGTGTAGATCAAATTAGTGAAAAATGAGGCCGACTTCTAGCTAGTAGGTTTGACTTGTGCTAGGAGGCTTATTTTGACTTTCTAGACTCAAAATAATATCTTTTACAAGATACAACTTTCTCAATAGGGTCTTATACAAAAGACATTGAATCTCTTGACTCATGACAATAATCCTTATGAGATGAAAAACCCTAGAAGCATGAAAAACATGCTTAACCTAGTTGACCAATTGAAAGAAGCATGAAACCCATGCTTGAAAATAATAAATTTTCTTTGTTTATTTTCTTGTTACATAAGATACACATAATGACATGAGTACATTGTCAATTATGAAGATCGAAACTAGTTACATTTTCCAACACTCCATAGTTTCTTGTTTATCCAACAATGTTTAGTTAGCTGTTGGATGGAATATAGACAATTAGGCATCGAGACATATACTATATCATAAGAAGTATTTAGAAGTTTTAGGAGCAAGAGGAAGGAATAAGGGTGGAGTTAGATAATGGTGTCACTTCTTCCATGAATGGATTGGGCCCCATTTCCTTCCAACCACCTTCAAGTGATGTTTTTAATTTGAATGATATTTTGGTTATTCCTTGTTTAAATAAAAATCTTCTTTCGATGTCTCGTATTAAATATTTTCATTGCAACATTGTGTTGGAAGATGGTAGTTCACTATCAATGATTATAATATAGCAAATTTGGGAAATTCGTCTAGAGGTGTATTGAATTATGGCATTTGTTGTTGTAGATGTAATATATTATTTGCATGTGGACTATGCTTTCATGCATGAGGTGTTAGTTGTGCTAAGTGAAATCTAATATTTTCACTAGTGGGGGGAGCCTTCCACTAGGTAGGGGAATTAGCCTCTCCATATCAAGGTTCAGAATTAGCCTCAAAATATTCATTATTTTCTTTGGTCCATTTTTGACATGTTTTTGTGCCTTTTTGACTCATTATAATCTAATACCAATTAAAGGGTCATGGTTGTGATCTAATTTTTGTTAATGATACAAGGTTTGGATGTTGAAAAATACTTAAATATTGTATTATAAACAATCAAGTTAATGAGATATAAATTTATAGGTGTAACTATAAGTGTTGTTGATATTCCTTGTCAAAGGTTTACAAGGTAAATCTCTATGTTTTGTGCGTGTGCAATGTTGTATTTTTTGTTTACTTAAGATCTATATGCGTTACTTCACTTGCAATATTTTATTTTTATTTTTACTTTATGTTTACAAGTTACTAGTTGATCTCATGGCACTTGTATATGAAAGCAGGATGTAGAAATGCCCCCTTCATAACCAATGGAGTTGGTAGGCCTCTAGCCTATCAATTCATTAGCATGGGCTATTAGGTTAGGGCAAGGGAACGTTGGAGGAAATTATTGCGACAATGTGGTAGTGTTTAATGGTCAGTTGAGATATTATTGGGATTATGAGCAAGATGTATTTTTGTGGAATGATTTCAGGATAGTTTTCCAATACTTACTATTTTTAGTAAGTTAGTTTCGAGCAACCCAACTAGTAGGGATACTATTTTTACTATTATTGGTGGGTTCGATTTTATGATTTTAATGACTATAGTCCCATGATTTTAAATAAAACAATAATAAGTTATTAATTAGTAAATTTAAATATTACCTTTATTTATTATTTCTAATAATTGAACTACAAGGGCCAGTTATAAAGTGAAAGATGTTTAAAAAAATGAGGCCTTTAATTGGGAGACTAAAAGGGATTTTATTTAGTCCCACATACATTGATAAAGAGGGTGGAACTTCTTAGGAGAGTGTTGACGGTGTTGGATATCGTCAACATACATGGGATCTCCCCGACACGAGGTCCCAATTAGACCTGACACCATTTGGTGTAGGAGTCCCATCCAGAACATGGCCCAACTTCCATTTTCTTAACAATATGCCTTGGCTTAACCATTTAGCATGAGAGAGAAGTGCACATGTGATTTTGAATGAGCAAGAGAGTGTGCCTTGTGAATGTTTGATTGCATATGTATCAAGGTTCTTTCACTGCGGGGGTGGGGGAGGGTGGGGGCAGATTGAGCCTCTAAAAGAGAAGAAATAATACTAATCTAATGGATACACATAAACATATAATAAGGATTCGTCTAACATTAAGCAAAATAGTTCACATATATGTGAAAATCATTATAAGCATTACAACAAATTTCCAATAAGCTGAGCACCAAAGTTATCGAAATAATTCAATCACTTGAGTACATATGAAAGTGAACATGAATCATAAATATTCAAAGAGTAGTCTTAAAACATATAAAACCCATGTATCAAAATGTGTTAGCCAAAAGGCTTCAAGTCACTTAAGAAAAAGTTCCAAGATACATAAGTACAATGAACATCACTAACTTCAATAGTGGAGCGTTAGAACCACTACTTGCTCCCCAAAAGTACTATCTCTATCTCTCTAATACCTATGGGATAAGCCAAGGTTAAAAAAGTCCTTTGCATGAGAAATGAGGATAATTTTATAACTTGAGGGATGAATTTCCAACTTCTATCGACCTTTAGACTTCCAAAGGACTTTTGAAATTACATATGACTTGGTATTACATGTCTTTTGGACTTATATACATGGATCTTTGTCCATACATGACTCTTGGACTTCCACTTCTTTGTATTTACAATGATTACATTATTACATCATAATTTCCACATCATCATGTGATGAGAATGTGACAAGTCACTATCATTGATGATTGGACTCATAGTGATTAATGACATGGACTTTCTTAAGTGGTGGCATGGCTGCCACTAGTGCCTTTTCTCTTGCATGAAACTTCTGATCGTGGATGTCTTCACCCTCTAAAGGGTCTTTAATATTATGGAGTCTTTAGGGTGCTTTGATCATCAAGGCTTCAATGTGTTCTTGATTCTTTGTTGCTTCCTTTATCTACCTTCTTTTCCCGATATTCTTCATGTATGCCTGCCATGATGTTCTTGAAATACCTATAACTGCAATCACTCATGGCAAGCAACCATCAACGTGAAAAATATTCTATTCTAACATGTTTCATGCATATTTTCTATTCGTGCCTTAACAATGTGCTTAGGAGAGCAAGGAGAGCTTCTGGACACAAGGGCGCACTTCAAAAGGTTGAAGGGATGAAGAGAATAAGCTCCAAGGCTTCGGGATGCGCTCAAGTGCTTAAGAGAAAGAGGAACTCATGGGAGGGCATAGGGCACATGTTTGAAGGATGAAGGATGAGGCTTCGAGATTCCCAAGTGCGTTGTGCACTTAAGGGAGATAAGGAGGGCACATGGAGAAGAGTTGAAGGTTGAAGTGACGTGCTTTGGGTCTTTGGGTTGCACTTAAGAAGGCAAAGGAGTGCACATGGCGCATTGTCGAAGGACGAAGAATGAAGCTTCAAGACTTCAAAGTGCACTCATGCACTCAAAAGGCCAAGGAGGGTGCATTTTTGAAGGCTAAATTAGCTAAGCTTTAGGTCTTCAAGGTGCACTCATGCGCTCAAGGAGGGTGCACTTCTTCGAGTCGATGAAATGATTCATCAAGTGAGAAGTTCAAAACAAGGAAGGGAGAAATATAATTAGGTGTGTGCTCTACACTCTTAGAGGGTGCAGGGCACACTCCCGAGCAACGAAGGATTCCCGATCAAGGCTTAAGAGCGCACTCATGCACTTATTGCCTTAATGGGTTCACTTTGCAACCAAAATTTTCCTAAGTATGGAAGATAAAACAAGGGGTGAACATAATGAGTTTAGAAATGAAATCATGTGTGACACATACCAACCCATCAAGAAACCTTATGCAAGCTTGAACAATGATAAATAAACATAAAAAAGACACTTTTCATACATTCCCCAAGTATAACAAACAAATTTTGCGCGTTTGTGACAAAAAAGTGTTGGTTTACAACAACAAAGGTGTTATGACCATGAAATTCACTAAAGATGTTCTAATCATTGCGACAATAAAAAAAATTTGAAACATATAGAATGACCTAAAACAACACTTGACGACCAAGGTGACACTATATATGAAGGTGTTGTAGCAGCGAAAACACCTGTCGACACATTGGGCAAGCTTTAACTTCTCTGTTTAGGAATGGATTTTTAGTTAAAGGGTCATCCCTTTAGGAAGTATTGATTCATCAATTATATTACCTTGAGTTCACCCTTTCGACATGGTTATATACATAGTACCTCACTTTCTTTCACTTGGTTCAACACACAAAAGATATGCCATATCACAATTGTTTCAATCTAGGAAAGGGTAATATGCATGACAATTTTATGATATTCAAAGATGAGTTTTCATATTTGGTGTTACTACACAGCCATCAAGCCTAGACAGTATCCCGACGAGTCACTTCAGGAGCAAAAACCTTACTTCACTGCCAAAAGGCCTAGGCAATACCCTGACAATGTCGCTTGCTTCACCTCCCTATGCAAGAAGCCTTTCTCTTCTTTCACCCTTTATTTATTTCTTTAATAGGACTGTGCTTCGGAACTTATTATTTTCAACAAGTTGAAGAGGGATCCCGACTTATCGAGAGTAGAGGAGGTTTCCCCTCCAAAGAAGTATTTTATAACCTTTGATATTGGTTTGCTCGCTTTAGTTTTCCCCCTATCCCTCTCTACTAGACTGGATAAGCATGTAAAACACAAAATTATATTTATACTAAGTTGAGAAGTTTGGATACTAGCATGGGCACAAATATAATAGTTTCCCTCAAGGTTGTTCTTTTAGATGTATTATATTTTCTGTCTAGACTTAGCTCACCCTATGGCATATTCCTGAACAAAGAAGAAGAACAAACAAAAAGGCAAGCATTGTGGTCATCACATTTTATATTTTACTCCACCACAGAGTCCTTTTGAGCCATTAACTTTTCACACGAAGTATTATTTATGTACAATTACCAAAACACCAAAAAGGAGAGTACATGACTAACATGACACACATATGAATGACATTGATGAAAAAGAAAAAAAGAAAAGAAAAAGAACATACTTTATAGGAAGTGCAACTTGTAGATATTATTAAAAATAATGCTTCAAATCTCAGCCATTTACAGGAAGGGGGTCAATCCTCCCATACAAGGATTTCAACTTGAAGGTATTATGACCAATCTTCTCTTTAATAGTAAGCATGCTAATCCACAAAGGTTGGAACTTCATGTGTTTTCAATTCTCTTCACGGGCTCTATCCCACTTCAGTAATAGGTAACCCACATTCAAATTCTTAGCCCCTACGGATTTCTTGTTGAACTAACACTTAACACAGTTTTGATGGACTACAAATCTTGCTTCAGCTTTGAGCCTTTCTTCCTCAAGTTTGTGTAAGGTGTCTATGTTACTCTGAACGAGAAGGCAAGGTCTGCCTTGGGACTCTTGGGATATTTGCAAGGTTGGGAGATACAGGTTCGAGGGCAAGATAAATTCTTTACCATAAACCAAAAAGTGCACGCGAAGTTTTAAGGGAAGGATTAGGAGTTACACATTTAGCCCATAATGCACTTGTCAAAGCATTGTGCCAGTTATTTTTCTCAAATAAAATGGTTTTATTGATTATGTGGATAATATTTTTATTTGTTGATTCAACTAAACCATTTGCAGGTAATAGTTAGATGCATGCTTTAATACAATCCCATTTTCTAATGTGATTTCATAAAGTTTCAATGAAGAAAAATAAGTCACATTATCAAAGACAAGAGATGATGGAATGCCAAACCTAGTTATAATGTTCAACTGCAAGAAATGGATGACTTCCTGGTATTTTACTCATCTTAATGGAAATGCTTCTAACCATTGAGTAAAATGATTGTCGCTGTCAAAATATATCGGTCTTGCTTTATTGAGTGTGGAAATATTTCTCCAATAAAATATGGGCCCCACTGTTGGAATGGTTCCTCGACTGCTACTAGTAGTAGTGGGGTGGTTGACCTTTGATCTCAACTAACACATCTCTAACAAGCTGGGCCCTTGTGAGCATAAGCATGAGAATATTTAAATAAGGTGGGCCAATAATAACTAACCCTCATAAATTTATGTGCAATTGTGTTGCTCATATAGTGACCACATGTTAGTCCATCATGCAAATCTCTGAGTATCTTCTCTGTATCTTGTGGCTCAAGGAATCTTAGCAAGACACCATTGTGGTGCTTTCAAAAAAGAACTCTATGAACAAGCTCATAGGATAAAGCTTTTAGGAAAATTTCCCTCTTTCGTTTGTTTGATAAATGCGTGGGCAAAGTTTCGTTCTCTAGAAATTGTCGTATACGGATTATCATGCTGTTGTTGATATGGTTTGGGGAACATGTTCAACATTATACATCTCTATTTCCTACCCCCAAATTGAAAGATCTTGCTTGGGAACATCTCTTTATTTGGTTGCAATTTGACAAAGGCCATGACCCTCAATGGTATGAACTGGTTTAAACTCCATATCATATTCTTGTAAGAAAGTCATCCAATTTTCCCTCTTCTCACCCAACTCTTGCTGCACAAAATGTTTTGACCACTGGATGAAGCACAAAAATGATCGTGTGAGATTTTAGAAGGCATGGACTGAAATATTTGACTTCCTTATATACAATGTATGCTTGTTTATCGATGTCATGGTAACTTAGTTATGACCCTTGTAAACCAGTGCTCATGAAAGAGATAGGTTCATTTCCTTCAACATCCTTTTGAGTCAATACCACCGTAATAGAGGAATCTGAAGCAAAGGTATAAAGCAAGAAATTTTTTCCATAATTAGGACTAAATAAATCAGGTGCATCAACAATAACTTGTTTAATTTGATTGAAACCATCCTTTTCCTTTTACCCTACTTATAAGTCACATCTTTCTTAATCAACTCCTGTAATGGTTTAACTATTTGAGCATAACCAAAGATGAATTTTCACAGGAAGTTTATTGCATAGCTTTCTTGTTTACCGGGAATGAGATCTGAGTTACAGCTTTGACCCTCTCGGGATCAACTTTAATTCCACTTTTTGTAATTATGTGCCCTAAAAGAGTCCCTTCTGACACTCCAAAGATAATTTTCTTGGGATTTAGAGAAATCCCACATTTGTGACATCGCTCAAATATTTGTTTAAGATGATGTAAGTGATCTGATCTTATTTTCGAAAACATAGGTACATCATCCAAATAAATGACTACACTTTGACCAATAAAGCTGGGGAAAGTGATGTCCATCGCTCTTTGAAAGGTAGCATAGACATTTATAAGATCAAATGACATTATATTAAAAGTGAATGTTCCCCACTTGGTCCTGAAGGTGGTTTTCAAACGATCTAGTTCTAACACTAGCATTTGATTGTCGCCAGATAAACCATCTAGCAGTGAGAACATCTCAAACCCATATAGTATTTGGAGGATCTGTTCCATGGATGGCACCAAGTAATTATCTATATCCGATGCCTAGATTTGAGACCTAAGTGGAATGTCTAACTTTCAAAATGATCTGAGCATCCAACAACTTTCTCAATTCTTTTTGAATCAAGGGCTCCAGTGTAGGATGGACTTTCATTAACTTCTGTTGAAAATGTTTCACCCCTTCTTTGATGGGAATGACATGTTGGATAATACAAGTATCATATGTCTTTAAGTCATCGTATGTCCATGCAAACACATGATGGTGATATTTGAATAAGTGAACTAATGCTTGTCGTTCTTGTGGAGAACAACATGTACTGAGGTTTACATAATTTAGATCTTCTTGAGTCCTTAAATTGACTTATTCAGATGATATATTCAAGCTCCAAATTTTGATATTGATTTGTCCTCTGAACTGGTTTTGCAGGTCAGATAATTTTTCCAGGGACACCACACCTTTAGGCATAGTGTTTCCTTTCATTTCATTAGACGCCTCTTGTAAAGCCTTGTCATTCTCATCCTCTTCTATGAAAGCATCTTTGAACACATCCACATTAGCCATAAAATGCAGTATCTGTTGGTTGTAATTGAAAACAAAAAAATTAGTGACATTATTAGGCACAAATGGTTTATATATAACCTTAATAGAAAAACCATTTCTTAATGGAGACATTATAGCAGTTGCATTTGATAGTGCACCTGCTGCAACATTTCTAAGGCTAGGGATAGAAAATAATATTAAAATATTTAAAATAATTAATTAAACGCAATACCTCCTATTGGTAGTTTTTGAGATTTTGTCAAACACAATGGATAGTATCTCATACCTGACAAGTGACAACTTTTGAGTCACCAATTACCTTGAGCAACTCTACCTTCAAATCAATGGCTTTCTTTAGTCCAAGCATGAGTGCTTCATATTTGACAATATTATTTTTACATTAGAACTCCAACCAACATGATAGGATGCATTTTTTGTTGTATGGGTCTATGATTACACAACGAGCTCCATAGCCATCTTGCGTTCATGAACAATCAAAGTATAGAGTCCAAATATCATTAGCTACTAAACTGCTTCCTATACTATTATTACTATTACTATGTAGATCTATGTTACAAGATTCATTTGCACTAGTCAGAGTTCAAGGAAGGAGCTCCCACTGTGTATCTGGTGGGATGGGTGATGGTTGTGCTTGATAACACCCATGATTAGCTTCTAAAAATAAATTCCAAATATTAAATTGGCAAAGGCAATAAGCTCATTATACCCGTCCAGTGGTGTGATAGTGTATTTCATGTATGATTCACTCTCCACTCAAATCTGGTTGTTTCTACCCTTGTATGGGAGCCATAAATGTGACCAATACATAGAAAAACACCCTTGTAATTTACTAGACCAGTCTCTACTCAGGAGTACGTCATAGGCTTTAGGGATGTCCACAATTACAATGTTGATACATTGGTGTACTCGATGATCAAATGATAATCGAATAATAACATTCTTGAGTTCACAAATTGCTTGGACAAGAGATCTTCCAAACTGAATGATTTGTGCATCATTTTATCCCATTTATCATTAATTTTCTTAGCAACAGATAATGCAATTACATTCATAGATGCACTCGAATCGATTATACAATTATGGACATTGTAATTAAAAATTTCAAATGTTAACAAAAATAGAAGGCAGAGAGTGTTAGCATCTAATGTGACAACATTGACCACATATTCAAGGTCTCCAAAGGACTTACTATGCACCTTTTGAGAAGAATAAGTTTTGTCACCTGGCGAAGGTTGTGAAAAGGCTTGGAGCATCTCTTGTTGACTTGCTATCTTTGTGAGCTCAAAGATGGAAATGTTGGCGCGATCTCTCTTCGAATCTTCAACAATATTATAATCAATTGTTTCACCTTTAGCAGGCAATGCTAAAGTGTCTGGGGGAGTAGATTTATTTGACACTTCCAAAGTGATGGACTTATTTTGTTGCTGGTGAAAGTGTTCTTGGAAGAAATAACATTTCCAGACTTACTTTATGCGTTATGAGTAGGATTTCCTGGCGGTAATCTCCTTTTTAATAGTTGCTCATTCATTTTTTGTCTCATCACCTCCTATTCAGAAATGGGCCCTTAGATCCTCAAGTTATATTGAACATTATGTTTCTAAGGAGGGGCTTCACTTTTTGGTGGTGCTTCAATGCTCTTCTTATCCACAGTGAGGATACAATCGAAAGTGTTTTTTCCCCAAGTTACAATCGAAAGACTTGACTACATGTCTAATACCTATACTTTTTTCAATAACCGAAGGTTCATCTATTTCTTCCGATTGTTCTAGCTACTCATCTACTAGTAAAGTATCAACGATGTGTGCAGCTAGAGTATTCATGTTGTGATTGTATTATGGGAAATTTTTCTCTGAATTCCATTCTTGATGGAAAGAGCAATAGTTATCCATGCCTATAATTTCTAGATTCAATACAACAATCGAACTTTGGGTAGATTTAGTGGGCTGATTATTGTTGTTGTTGTTATTCCTTCTGAAAGGGAAAGACTTGGTTAACTTGCTACTGGTATATGTCTTGCCTGACCTCCTATTCAATTCTAAAACTTCATTGGTGAGTGCTTTCAATGACTTGGTCAAGCTTTCAATATCCGAAGAATCCTTTTCTTTAGCCTTACTTGAGGAAGGATGAGACTTATTTCGTGCACAAGTCTTTCTCACGATGATCACTTACGAAATGTTCAGGGCCAATGTCTCCTTTGCAACTCGTTTGAAAAAAGAGGAAATGTTTGTGTGAAAGGAATCTGTATAGTAATTAATAGTAATAGAATCGTGACACTACATGCCTGGGGGAAAATTGTTCACTATACGATTGAAATTTTGATTGAAAATTGAAATCATTAACTTTCTCCTTTTCCCCCATTTCAAATCTCCTTTAATAACATGGTAGGAGTCTTGTCATCAACAAGTTTCTCCAAAAACAACTTTTCAAACTCCCTACCACTATGGATTGAATTAATAGGAAAATTGTGGTACCACACTGTTGTTCTACCTTCTAGAGTGAAAGGGAAAAGCCTACAAGTAACATCATCATACCGTACCTCTAACATCTATAATGCATGTAAAAATCCTCGATTTGATAGTCTTCTTGTCTGGATCAAACTTTGATAACAAATATCTGGATGTTTGGGTATTCTATGAAGGTTATCCAGGAGAGCAAGCAACCCTTGGGCCATCCATTCCATGTCTTAATAAACCATGTCTTTGTCTCTTCATTCCTCCTCCTTTTCAAAATCTGTCGAGCCTTCTCCTTCACCGTTTAAACTCTCATTAAATTCTAACTCAACTACCTATTGCTCTAGGTCATAAAGAGTAATGTCTTCCTTGTACCCTTTGCGAATGAGTGGAAGTGGCTAGTGCTGAAATGTGGCTTCTAAAGACTCTACCAACTCCTCAAGAGTGCTGACAACCTAATCTTCCGCTGATGCAATAATACACTAGTATGAGTTGTTTCTTTCCTCTTAGGATGATGCAGAATATTATGAGCAATAGGGAGTAAATTGATAGCTTTTTCAAACCAACAGGTTATAGGCCGAATCTCCCTTATTTGTTCATAGGTAACCTTGTAAGCCAACTCCAGATCAGGTTGAGAAGACCCTCCTACTTAGAGAATAGGAATTGGAATGGTGCTCAGAATATTAATATCTTGTCCAGAAGATGAATGATTAGGATGTGTAGAGTTATCAACCATAAAAAATTGGTGGCCCTTCTTCTAGTGCCAAGATGTTGACGACATTGGATGCTGCCAACATATAGGGGATCTCCTAGATACGAGGTCCCAATTAGACCTCACATCGTTTGTTGTAGGAGTCCAATCAACAATACAGACCGACTGTCTTTTACTTAAAGATATGCCTTGGCTTAAGTAGTTAGCAAAAGAGAGAAGCACACATGTGCTTTTGAATGAGAAAAAGAGTGTTCCTTTTGAATGTTTGATTGTAGATGTATCAAGGTTCTTTCACTGCGGTGGGGGGAAAGTGAGCCTCTAAAATAGAATACTGATCTAATGGAGACACTTGCACATATGAGAAGGACTCGTCTAATATCAAGAGAAATAGTTCACATAGATGTGACGATTGTTATAAACATTACAACAAATTTCCAATAAGTTGAGCATCAAAGCTACTGAAGTAGTTCAATTACTTATGTACATGTGAAAGAAAACATGAATCATAAATATTCAAAGAGTAGTCTCAAAACATCCACAATGCACGTATGAAAATGTGCTAGCCAAGAAGCTTCAAGTATTAAGCAAAATTTATAAGATACATAATTACAATTAACATCACTAGCTCCAATAGTGGAGCGTTGGAGCCACTTCTTGCTCCCCAAAAGTACTATCGCTATCTCTCTAATGCCTATGGGAGAAGTCAAGGTTAAAAAATTCCTTTGCATGAGAAATGAGGATCCTTTTATAACTTAAGGTATGAACTTTTGTATCCTCATGACTCTTGGATTTCCAACTTCTAATGACCTTTGGACTTCTAGGACCTTTGGACATCCAAATCTTTTGAAATTACATACAACTCTTGGTATTACATGTCTTTTGGACCTATATACATGGTTGTTTTTCCATACAAGACTCTTGTACTTCCACTTCTTTGGCTTTGTAATGATTACATCATAATTTCCACATCATCATGTGATGAGAACGTGACAAGTCACTATTATTGATGACTGGACTCACAGTGACTAATGACATGGAATTTCTTAAAGTATCTTTTCTCTTCCATGGAGCTTCTGACTGTGGGTTTATTCACCCTCCAAAGGGTCTTTGATCTTATGGACTCTTCTGCGTGCTTTGATCATTAAGATTTCAATGTGCTCTTGGTTCTTTACTACTTCCTTTATCTACCTTCTTTTCCCGATCTTCTTCATGCATGTCTTCCATGTTGTTCTTGAAATACTTGTAACTATAGTCACTCATGGAAAGCAACCATCAACCCCAAAAATATTATATTTTAACATGTTTGATGCAAATTTTATGTTTGTGCCTTAACAATGTACTTGGGAGAGAAAAGAGAGCTTTTGGGTGCAAGGGTATGCTTTGAAAGGCTAGAAAGATGAAGAGAAGAAGCTTCAAGGCTTAGGGATGACCTCATGCTTCAGGCTTCAGGCTTCCCAAGTGCACTGTGCACTCAAGGGAGACAAGGAAGGTGCATGATGTAGAGATGAAGGCTGAAGGGACAAGCTTAAGGTCTTTCGAGTGCACTCATGCACTCAAGAAGGAAAAGGAGGGTGCATGACACATTGTCAAACGATGAAGAATGAAGCTTTGTGGCTTCAGAGTGCACTCATGTGCTCAAAAAGCCAAGGAGTGTGCAAGGTGCATTGTTGAAGGCTAAAGGAGTTAAGCTTCAGGTCTTTGGGGTGTGCTCATGCCCTCAAGGAGGGCACACTTCTTTGAGTCAAAGGAATGTGCTCGAAGGAAGGCTTGATTCTTCAAGGGCGAAGTTTGGAACAAGGAAAGGGGAAGATACTTAGGAGCATTCTATGCACTCTCGAAGGGAAGAGGGAACACTTCTGAACAATGAAGGATTATTGATCAAGGTTTAATAGTGCGCTCATGCGCTTCTTTCCTTGAGGGTTCACCTTGCAACCAAAATTTGTCTATGTTTGGAAGATAGAACAAGGGGTGAACACAATGAGTTTATCCATGAAATCATGTGCAACACATACTAACTCATTAAGGAAACTTATGCAAGCTTGAACAATGATAAATAGACATCAAATCACCACTTTTGATACATTCCCCAAGTACAACAAACAAAGTGTGTGCGACTACAACCAAAAAGTGTTGCTTTATAACAACAAAGGAGTTACAACCATGAAATGTGCTAAACATGTTCTAATCAGTGTGATGAAACATGAGAACGATTAGGAACACTTAAAACATATAGAATGACCTAAATTGAAACTTAACAACCAAGGCGAAACTATATACAACGGTGAAGTAGGCTCCAAAATTTGAATGTAGTGAAAATTTTGGGCACTGTTGTAGCAACAACAACACTTGGCGACACACTGGGCGAGCTTTAGCTTCTATTTTTAGGAATGAATTTTCAGTTAAAGGGTCAGCCCAAGTATTAATTCACCAATTATATTATCTTGTATTCACCCTTTCAACACAATTGTATACATAGTACCTCACTTTCTTTCACTTGGTTCAACACGGTGACTTTATGATATTCAAAGTATGAGTTTTCATCTTTGGCGTTACTCCACTGCAAGTAGGCCCGGATAGTATCCCGAAGGAGTCACTTTAGGAGCACAAATTTTTCTTTGTTGCTAGCAGGTCTGGAAAATACCTTGACAAAGTCACTTTCTTCACCTCCCTATGTAGGAAGTCTTTCTCTTTTTTCACCCTTTATTTTATTTATTTATTTAATAATACTGTGCTTTGACACTTAATATTTTCAATAGGTGGAAGAGGGATCCCAACTTATTGATAGAAGAGGAGGTTACCCCTTCAAAGAAGTATTTTTTGACCTTTGATATTAATTTGCTCGCTTTAGATTTTTCCCTTATCCTTGTCTACTAGATTGGATAAGCATGTAACAAAAAAATATATTTATACCAAGTTGAGTAGTTTGGATACTAGCATAGTCACAAATATAATAGGTTCCCTCAAGGTTTTCCTTTTGGATGTATCATATTTTTTGTCCAGACTTAGCTCAACCTATGGCATCCTCCCGAACAAACAAGAAGAATAAATAGAAAGCCAAGTGTTGTGGTTGTCACATTTTCTCCTTAATTCAGACACAAAGTTCTTTTGAGCCATGCACTTTACACATGAGGTCTTATTTATGTACAATGTCCAAAACACCAAACAAGAGAGGACATGAATAACATGACACACATACAACTGACACTGACGAAGAGAAAAATAAAAGAAAAAGGATAAATTGTCCAGGAAGCACAAATTGTAGTTGCTATTGAAAATAATGCTTCAAATATCGACTATATACGGGAAGGGGGTCAACCCTCCCATCTAAGGATTTCAGCTTGAAGGTATTATGACCGAGCTTCTCTTCTATAATAAATGAGCCAATCCATAAAGATTGGAACTTTGTGTGTTTTCCTTTCTCTTCGTGGGAGCTATCCCACTTTAGTACGAGGTCACCCACATTGAAACTCTTAGCCCCTATGGATTTCTTGTCGAACCAACAATTAACACAGTTTTGATGGATGAAAAATCTCTCTTTAGCTTTGAGCCTTTCTTCCTCAATTTTGAGTAAAGTATCTATCCCACTATTGTTGCTGTGGAAACGACCCTCTAAATTTTTTTCCTATGTCAATTTTGGTGCCTACATCACCTATCATTTCAAGCTCCTTTGTGCCGTCGTTTTGTTTGATTTGTTATCTGTGTGTCATCCTCCTAAGTCAATGTTTATTAAGCATTGCCACTTGACCATTAGAAGCACTTGAGTTAGTTATTCCATGGTTGGGTGACCTCATAATATTTATTGACTTAGAAACTTTCATTTTTTCCATGCACACACTTGAAAAGCACTCAAAAGCACAGAAAAATCAAACAAAAGTGAGAAAATCACTCAGAAAAGCAAAAGCACACTCCACGTTGTTGAAGACAAACACCCAACTTGAGCACACTGCTTTAAGTTGAAGAAGAGTGCCCTCCTTGAGCACACTCCTTCATGTTGAGAAAGTGTGCCCTACTCGAGTGCACTCCTTCATGTTAAAGACATGTGCTCTTCTTTGGTGCATGCATGAGAAACTTATTGCATGTGTATGCACTCTTAGAAAATAAAAGCTCACTTAAATTCCATTAACTAATTATTTCACTTGTCGATAAATGGCACTCATCCATGAATCAATTTTGCATTTCAATTTCTTTAAATCAATTCAGTTTATCATTCATTTACATAATCATTCAATCTAAGGTGGGCGCACAACTAGGAATGAAGGGACTCTTCATCAACCAACACTACAAGTAAGTTTTGCATGTCGAATCTTCTCATTTCATTTCATGATTTCACTGTTGTTCTTGCCTTTATTGTTGTCATTTCTATGTTTTTCAGTTTGTTTGCTGACATTTATGATCAATCTTCATGTTGCAAGTGTTAATATGTTGTTGCATTGTTGTAGCGGCTACAATCACCCTCCAAAATTTTAGCACGCACCTAATTTTGGAGCCTCCCTTGGGAGTTTCGCTTGATGACTGCACACCTTGAGGTTCACTCTGTGAGCCCATGGGACTCTTTTCATTCGCATTGCTTGTTCATTTCACCCAAGTTTCTACATGTTGGTGTCTAATTCATGCTTGTGACCATGTTTTGGTTATGCTCAAAGTATTCGCTTCGTGTTTACTTGTCATGTTCGCTATGAAAGCATCTGTCGCACTCACACAGGAGTCGCATTCACTATCGCACAAGCATCTTCATGGTTGATCAACGATCAATCACAAGTGTCGCACTTGTTGCTTGCACTGTCGGTCAGTAATGTTGAACATGTGTGTCTAGATGTTTTGAGTCGTTTCGTCGTCGAGTCATGTGAATGTGTGTTTGCATGATCACCTATGCATATTTTGATCATTCACACACTTAGTCATTTTGCTGAAATTTTGACAACCAAACTGCCCTCTGACAGCCAGACCATCACCCTGCCATCGACTCGATCGACTATCACCCAAAACATCACAAAAGCACCAAGAAAATCTTTCCAAGCTGCATTGATCGCAAGCAATCCAATCAACTTTCATGCTGACCACTCAGACAGTCAGACCTGGCAGCCATCCCGTGATTGAATCCCCTAAAAAATTACGCAGAAACTACTGACCTTGCCTGCTCTGCTGACTGAGGAAATTGCGTAGACAGGCCGGACATACCCCAAGTGCCCGTTCCTATCTCCTTCAGAAAATTGTGCAGTTTTCCCAGTTAGTCCTCCCGACAATCGACCCACTGCTCATCCAGGAAATTACACAATTTTGATGAACAAGCCTTTTGCTGGACAACAATCTGCTCAGCTCAGAAATTGCACAGAGATGATTGGCAGGTCAGCCTGTCAGCCTTAGTGCAGTTTTCCTCGCCAACAGCTCCTAGCAGCAAACTGCTAGTTCCCTCCAAGAATTGCACAGTTTCTGCTGCCAAGCTCCCAGCAGCTAACTGTCTGTTCCCCTTGGGAATTGCGTAGTTTCTAATTCTGGTGACCCAGTAGCCAATTGCCAGTTCCATCTGGGAATTGCACATTTTTACTGCTAGGATCCTAGCCAGTTCCTCCCAAAAACTGCACAATTACTGCCTGTTGATCCTCCTTGCAACCTGACCTGTTCCTCCAGAAAATTATGCAAATTTTGCCTTCCAGCCTCTGCTACCCGCTCATTCCAGAAACTACATAGATTCTGCCTACCTTTCCTTCCTACAGCTCAGACTATCCCTCCCAAAATTTGCGCAATTCTGCCTTCCAACCAAGCCAGACCTCGCTGACAGTCACTGTCGAATTGGATTACCTATCTTCATCACTTAGTGACTCTTGCATAGTTTTCATCAGCAGTGCCTAGAGCCATCATCCCGCTTTATAACCTTGCTGCCTCTCCCGATCACCTGGATCTGAAATGATCATGTGTCATGGTATACTAAGATGTTTTTGGATTTGATGTCTTCTCGTGATGAGTGACTGCAGTGATAGGTACACTAAAGAACATGGTGCGACAATGAAAGGGATGAATGGAGGGAGCACATGCAGAAGGATATGTTCACCAATGGACGAACGGGCGATGCATGTGAAGAGATGTGCTGGCGAATGGATGATCATATAGAGATGTGTTTGCAGATAGACGAATGAGAAAACATGTAAGATGTTCTCACAGATGGACGAACAGATGAACATGCACCTTTCGCGAACAAATGAGCCTGTCAAGCCTTCCAACATGAAAGCAAGGAACAACGTGCCAAAGCATCATCAAGTGAATCAAAGACCATCAAAGACTCCATGCACTTTGCCATGCGGAGGTGAAGTTGTGCTACACCATGAAGGTATCCATCACCTAGAAGCATTGTAGTTCGACATGCACTCCATCAGCAACATGAATGTATGTTGCCTACATATCTACTATGGGCTATGTTGTCAATCAATGTAATGTAACGTGTAAGTGCAAGAGACCCACTTGTTATATAAAGAGTCATGTAAAGCAGAAAAGTCATGGAAGTCAAACAATCATGAGGGTAGCCGAACGACCATAAGGGTTAGTTTCTCCCTTGGCTATAAATACCACCTCATTTTTACATGAAAGGATTTTTCATCTCAACTCCTCCCACATAGCCAAGAGAGCCTGTAATGTTTTCTTTCAGGAGTAAGTAGTGGCTCCAAAGCCCCTCACTCGGGGTTAGTGATGTATGGTGTAACGATGTGTCTTGGAACTTTTACTTAATTCAGAAGCCTGCTAATAGGCCATCACGTTTTCACACATGTATTGTAACTATTGTAAGACTAATCTTGAACACTTGTAATGCATGTTGCTTTAACTTGTGTTGAACACTTGAACTATTTCACTTGTTGTAATACATAATCTGTTAATGGAAATGTGTTGTATATGTTTTTAACGCTGTCTCGCCCATGGTGTCTATCTCCCCAGACATCAGACAAAAATTTCACATAAAGATTGTTGTAACAACCATTGCACTCATTCATACTCATCCATTGAGTGTTGTACGTGTTATCTTACCTTGTGTGTTGTGACTGTCGCATCCATGTGGACTGCTCCTCCAGAAGCTATGCACATCCTATTGCATTGTGTGTTCCTAGCCAAGTTGGGACTTCATCCCAACCAACTTGGAACTCACTCTCACCCTCTCCCCTTACAGTGAAAGAACCATCGACACAAGTACACTAGCATTCACCAGTCACGCAAACCTAACTTCTCGAAGGCAAAGTAGACCACTCTCCTGTGCTGACAAGCAAGAGTTGAGGCAAATCCTTAAGACAATGGAAATCATGCCATCATACTGGATGGGACTCCCACACCAAAGGGTGTGAGGTCTAGTCGGAACTTCATACCGAGGTGATCCCCTGAATGTTGATGGGTCCAACACCGTCAACACGCATGTAGAAACTCTTCACATTCTTCAACCTTTTCATACTACACTGTGAATGTTACTACAACTATATAACCTTCTATATTTTTCTTCTCCTCATCTTAACCATAAAATCCCATTTTTTAAACTTGTTTCTAAGCTTCCAATTAGTAGAGTGCACTTCTTGTGCTTGAAGCCTAATCAGTCTCAAAAACTACACCTTGAATGATCAAGTTTTCCTCTTGAGTGCACTTCTTCACCACGAAGAATTGTTCCCTCCCTTCAAGGTGCGCCAATGCATCCTCCTTGCCTTTGAGAACATGAGTGCATTGTGAAGGCCTAAAGGCTGGTCAACCCATTCCTTCGTACCTTCGGATTGTAACAATTCACCCTCCCTTTCTCCTTGAGCACATGAGCCCATGGTGAAGGCCCGAAGACCCAACAACTCACCCCTTCGACCCTTCAGAGTGTGATAATGCACCCTAGATGGTTTTTTTTCACTTTCTTGAGCACATGAGTGCACTTCAAAGCCCTGAATGACCCCCTCACACCCATTCGTGCTTTGAAAGTGTGTCCTCCTAGTTTACATTCCCATTTTCTCATGCATGCAAGTTATTTTGTGTTGTTGTTCATATATTTTCATGTCAACTCACATGTGATGGCTCTTTGTGTTGGGTAGAGGAAGCCCCGCGCAACGATCATGGGGTGCGTAGCCCGCAATTTTGGGTAAAAACAGGGTAAAGACTTCGCGGGATGCACAGAGCGCGATTTGTAATAAGTCAAAGTCAAAGGGTTAGTCTGCCCAAAAATAATGTAAAGAAATGTAAGTTGACTCGGCCTGCCCATGGATCGCGGTCCATGGAAAGGTATAAATAGAGCGATGCTCTATCGGTAGAAAAGCCAAGTTTTGTTGTATGATATTTTATCTAAATGCTAATGGGTTTTTGAGAAAAGAATTCTAAAAGCATCTGTAAGTCCGAGTCGAGGGTTTGGGTAGTGGATAGAGGCTCTGCAGCTGTGTGCGCAGAGGCCTGGAAGAGTCCGCAACTGTATGCGCGGACCCTTGCAGCTAAGTGCGCAGGGAAGATCTAGATGTACTAGTGATAAGTGGAAATAAAGATAAGTTCCTTTTGAGAATTCTGTGTCAAATCTGAATTATCGCGAATCTGGAATTTTGTATGAATAATAAGATTGTTTTGATCTACGCACATATGATTGCTCATTTAATACTTGTGAAGCTGGGTTTAATATTAATAAGTGAACTAAATCGATGTGATAAATGTTTGCTTAAAGACCATTCTAAAGTAGATCTGAGTTGCAATACTTCATCCAGTAGATTAGATTTGTAGACTGCGCGCTACTAGACAGTAAGAGATATTTGGGATCTGCGTGAATACAAGATAGCGTGAATTTTTAGAACGAGGTGCGAAACCTCCAAACCACATCTAGACATCCCAAGGGTGTGGAAACCTAGTTCCAACGCCCTCCCCTACTACCTCAGGTGAGACCTCAGTCCGCACTTCGCGAGCTATTGCTGAAAGGGCTGGTAGCTGCGAGATTTTCTTGGCTAAATAATTATTCTAAACCTGGGTCAGGCCCATATAAGCCAACAAATGGTTCCGTTTCCGGGACTGAGATCTGCCTAAGGGGTGTCTAATGTGGGAACACAGGAACCCTACAAAGAAAGAGATTGAAGAGTGTTGGGATCTGAAACTCCACAAGTTCGCAGTTCAGGAAAGCAGGAACCTGCGAGTATCAGAAGAAGATTGGCTAGACCAGTATATATTCATAGACATTCACGAAATATTCTTTGCGTCATTTCCGGTAGAGTTGTATGAGTGGATCACAAGACTAGTTGACAACATGGGAAGGTGCAGATTGGACCAGCCTATCGTGTGGACCCTAGAACTGGTGCACAGGTTAGAAGCCACCAAGGATAAAATTGCGCGCGCAGTAGAACATTGGCTGGATCAAGTAATAGGAGGATTTATCACTGATTTCACGATAGATACAACTGTGAGCTATAGCGAAGCGGAAAAGAGGTTTCTTATAGGACCTCGGGGTAGGTATATCAAATCATTGAATACTTGGATTAAGATGTTGTTGTGTGAAAAAAAATTATGCGTGTTTATTGATGACTGGAGTAACGTGGAGCGGAAGAGGTTACCGCAGAATAGGAGGAGTAGAGAGCAGTCCTTTAGATTCCATTTCCCGGGAAAGCTAGGAGGATCTCGTGAGTTTCTCACTAGGAAGTGCGGTCTGGTTGACTAGGGAGCACTTCCCACTGATACCACCTCTGTCCACCCCACCACCTGCGTCACCTACATCAAATCCGTCCACCCCAACACTGACACCACCTCCAACCCTGCCACCACCAAAAGTTGGGATGGTGAGCGCAGTCCAGCTATCGACGTTTAAGGGGATAGGAAATGAGGAACGATTTGGTTCTAGTTTGTGATAAAATCTGTATGGGACGCTCAGGGCATCACATATGATAACATCAAGAAGGCTACCCTAGTTAGCGCGCTGCAGGACCTCGCATTGACCTGGTACATGAAATATTCAAGTGACCATCCAAATGAAGGAATGGTAGCAATCCAGGAGGCGCTAAATAAGGAATTTGGGTGACCCAAGTCAGAGGCATAGTCAGTTATTGGGTTCAAGGAAATAGTAATGATGCCTGGTGAAACCCCATGGGATTTAGATCAGAGGTGGAAAAGTTCCATCCGCAAGGCCAACATGACACTGACAGATGAGCAGCACTACGCTTGGTTATCGTGTCATTAATGCCATATCTGAGATCGGCTCTGTCACAGCAAAATATCTCAACCCAAGCTGAAGCACTGGAGGCAGCAATGTGGCTGCACGAAACCCAAATACAAGACCCAATGTTGGGAGTATAGAAAATCCAAGCGAAAATACAAAACTTATATCTAGAGATGCAAAGATTGAAACACGGACATGCGCCTAGGACTGAGGTACGGGAAGAAGTATGGTGTATCAAATGCAAGGGACCAAGCCACGACAAATACCATTGTCTAATCTTTGCGAACCATGTGACAGGAGGGGGGCCAATAATGTTGTGACTAGAGGTACAGGTTGGGCCAAGCATGGTGCCTGCTCTCTGGTGCACAATCTGTGAAGTGGGAGGAAAGCATGCCATGAACAATTGTCACCTCTTGCCAAGCTTACAACAACCCCCTCCTCAACACTTATTTTGTAACTTCTGTAGAACGGTAGGCCACGAGGAAAGAAATTTCCGTAGTTACCAAGTGTTGATGGATCAAACGCTGGCTTATAGGATGCAAACGGAGGCACGCGGGCAGGATCTCACCGCACCATTCGTGTAGGGAGGGTACCAGGGGCGCGGACAGGGGGGGATGAGGACAATTAATTTGCTAAAATTGTGGAGGGCCAGGGTCCTTACTGCTACCAATTTGACCATGAAGCAGTCAATTGCCCCACGTTGATCACTCAAATGCGATTATAGAGGGTGCTTCCAGCCAACCCCACTCAGAACGTCCAAATGATGAAGGCTGAATCCCATGCGGAGGAGCCGAATGTAAATATGATGCTCCGGAGTGGTGGACCACCAGAGAAGATAAGGGGAAAAAAACAGTGATGGATGCATGGGTTCGTAAGGCCCCCCCAAAACAACCAGATTTTGATTTGGAGTGGGCAAAGGAAACCTTTATGGAAACCAAGAAGAGCTTCGCAGAAGCTTCTACGTCAGGGAGTAAGGATCAATTAGGATCAAAGAAGGATACATCTGTGCTAACCACCTTCTTGGAAACTTGCATGAACTTACTGAGGGATGCTAAAGCAGTAAAGGGGCTGCACGAATTGATAAGTCAATGCACGGGAGCGGATGAACTGCGAATGATCTGAAAATTAGGAAAACATGCTTTGTGCACTAGGCGAGAAATGTGACTAATAGTCCATATCAGAGACTATGAGATGGATCAGGTCGTTTTAGATTTGGGGTTCGACGTAAATGTCTTACCAAAGCAGAGTTGGGAACGCATGGGCAGGCCTCCACTGCAATGGCCGTCGATTCAACTAAGGATGGCTAACCAACAGAAGTTTCTGCCTATGGGACGCCTACACGGAGTTACAGTAGACATCGATGGTGCCAACACCCAAACCAAATTTGAGGTTATCGAAATTGTGGATGATAGTAACCCATATCTTGCACTATTAGGAATATTTTGGGCAACATATATGAATGGAGTCATGAATCTCAAGAAATGAAAAATGATCTTCGAAAAGAAATCTCTCCGTGTGGTGGTCTAGTTGGACCTAGCAAAAGGGGTGCAATATACTGAGCCCATGGATGACGAAGACAGTGACGGTGAGTTGGACTTTATCTACCAGATTACAGTGGAGGATCAGGACAGGATCAATCCAACAACGGATGGTCGACTCTCATGGGACCACGATAGTTCTTGCACGTCGGACTCAGATGAAGAGGTTGAACGATGGCAGAATTGACTACATGAAGTAACCACACTCAATTGTAATCAGATGGAGACAGTGGGAGTAAAGGAACAAACGAAGATATTCACAAAAACATTCCACACAGCTGCTGCTTTTGGACAAGGTGTCACTCCAAAGATGCGAATGACAGGGCGCAGATGTCGAAAGAAGGTGTGCATGGTCGGAAGTACGGAACATAGTAAGAATTCCTTGCCAGCCAAGGCTACAGGTGTCTAAGGTGCAGACATCCACCCAACTTAGAAGTAGTAGCCCGAAGTTACCTCAACAAACCAGTGCCAAGGTTAGCAGGGGCTCAGGGAAGTTGCGGATACCACGGGTTCGTTGGGCCTGTAATAGACGACAAAAGGAAGCTCATAAAAGATAGAAGAAAAGTGCGCTGTGAAGCAGAGGGGCCCTAAAACGCGTTACGACCCTACTATCGTGGCTACGCCCGCACTCACGAAAGAATATAAACCCCAGACCTATTACCCAGATGCTTCAGAGGTGCCCGCAGCCTAGGCTAGCAGGGACAAGCCGAACTCACACCAAAGGTGCGACCACTTGACTAGTAGTAGAAACTAAAGTCTGAGTGCCTTGGGTAGCTGAAAGAAGGTGTGGGACTATAGACCAGTGTGCAAAAAACCGACGCAGAAAAAGGAGTCTTCACCAAGCTAGGCAGTCCTCAAGTTTGCAGCTGTGCCTTAAGGATAACGCTAGCGTGGGGAAAAGACAAAGATAACCATTAGACACATGGGCCCTGACAGGAAGCTCAGATCACATCAGAAAGGAGCGAGAAGTGGGACATTAAGGCAAAAGTTCCAGACGAGATACGCAAAGATTTGCCAACCCGACACCACTGATGAATTGAAAAAGGGGGAAGAGATTTTTTCAAATCTCATAGTGTGTGGTCGGTACTAGATTTTTGGCACTGTGAACCTGAGCACGGGTCGCCGAAGAAATGCAGTTGAATCATGAAGGGCCCAAAGATGTGACTCAAATTCCTAAAGTTCCTAAGTCCCCACGCACCCTGCGACCCAGGAAGAACAAGCAAAAGATGGGTCTAGTTCGGGCCTCCCTAAGATTCAACAAACGCGTGATAGTTGACAAAGGTAAAGCAGTGACCACTGAACCCGTTGAGAAGGATGATGACCTGCAACCCTTGATCGATCAAATTGATGCCTAGGCAAAGGAAGAAGAAACTATGTTCCAGTTTCCGTCGTTACCCCTGTATCTTTCTCCATGGACTAGGATGACCAAGAGAGCAAAAGACGTAGATGTTGCAAAAACTACTCTCCAGAGCTCGCTTCTTCCGGACGACATAAGGTTCGAAGGGTTGCCAATAAGGCATGTTCCAAGCACCAAATTCGAAGATTGCTTCCTTGCAGACAGCGACAAGTTCCCCGAACTAGCCGAAGACACGTTAGTGCCGCAGAAGTGGTTACTAGGCGTGGAGAGGGTCAGACTACTGAATCTCAGGTGGATACCTCACTATCACCACCCGACCATCACCATATTTGTGATTTGACAGCTGCTAGGTCTCATCCATGATGGATATCTCTGGTTGGAAGAACCAATCCCGATCACTGCCGACCTAATCCATGAGATTACGCACCTACCGTATAAAGGGAATAACCCCGCAGACATAGCTAGAACCAGTAGCGAGGGAGGCCTCACCGAAACAGTGAAGGCAAAGTACCATCTGGATAAAGGAAAGCGGGGGTATGTCATAGCAAACATCAACAACCATGCAGTATGAGTCGCCACTCAGCTCCTAGCTGGTGAACTTATGAGAAAGTGTCGTGCAGATGAGGTGCCTGCCCGTGTCATCACATTGGCAGGGCAGTGTGCCAAGGGGGTTGAGTTCAATTGGGCACAATTTTTATGTGACGAATTTCTGACCAATTGTCAAGAAGCACAAGACAAAGGTAAGACCTTTCATTATGCATGGTTGCTCTTATGAATCCTTCTAGTTACAGGTGACTTGCTGCAGGAGAGCCAGTTTCCTACCATTAAGGATAGTCTACTCGAAGCAGTACGATATATTTTTCTCTGGGCTACAAAGGACCCAACAAGGGTTTCCACGATCTGGGCATTTTGGGCTTCTATGGAAGGAAATATATGGACGTGGATTGCTCGAAGACCACGCATGTCCCCCATAATTTACAATACTTTTTAAAGCACGACCGAGTTTAAAGCAGACATGCATAATGTATATATCCGCGCGTGAAAGGATCCAGAGCGATCTTGGGTTACACTCCCATTTCTTGCAACAGATGATGCCATTTACACAGTATTAGCATCATGGCCTTTGGAATGGCACACTCTGGACAAGACCGTTCTCAACCAATTGGTCGCACAATAGTAGAAGAAGGAATGCCAACAACAACTCACTCAACTGGCAGAAAAAGCACATTAGGAACAACAAGCTACGTTGCATAAGGGTGCTACCATGAGCCCGATAACAATGAGGAACCATGCAGATCATGGAATGAATTTGGAACAGGACCCCCAACAAGAAACAGAGACGCAAGGCCACCTTAAGCGGTCATGCGCCAAGGATTCACCGACCGCCCGGAAAAAGTCCAAACAACAAAAGCTCTGGAACAAGAATTCCTGGACAGTAGCCAGCCCACAAGCAATGTTACCACTAGTGCATTGCCCGCACTGATCACTGCATAAACAACTGTGTTGGGGGAGATTAGAGCGCAGTTATAGGCCTTACAAGAGTGATCCCCAGGCTGGGTCACTTGCAAGCACGTAGAAGACACAGTCACCGCTGAGCAAATGGTCAGTACACCCATGCCACACATCCTCTCATTGCCAACAAGTGTTCTCCAAGATGTAGCTAACGTCGACGAATGCAGTTGGGAATTAAATCTAATCGCCCTGTCTAGAGATGTACTATACCTACTACAAGAGGGAGTAACTCAAGAATTTCGAAGCAAGGAAGGTTGTGCGTTCCACCTCTTGATACAGCAGAAGGCAAAGATAGAACATATCACTCTCCAGAATGATGAGCTGGCTGCACAATACCGGGAGGTCGAACAAGTTGTGACAGAGGTGAGTGGTACGGTCCTCGAGCTAGCCATCCCCGGGGACCTCCCACCTGCTACCAAGATTCAACACATGATAGTCGGATTTCGCACGGTCCAACCAGAGGCCACCAGGAACCAAGAGGAACTAATGTTACAGGTTGCAGAGCTCCGTCTCTAAGCCCGGCCGGCCACACCTCTAGCCGAATGGGAACGCTGCTGTGGCAAAGTTGTAGCTGGACTAGAAACAATGAATAATGTTATTCTTGAATGCTCGGGACTACTCGGTTAGTCGCTCGGGATACTCGCTTCCCTCCAGGAGAACCCAACCACACAGCACATAGAAACTGAGGTGCGGGAGTTGCAACAGGCCTATGACACCACCCGAGGCACTGCACAGACGGTCGCTATCACACAGTGGTTGGCCAAAATGAAGGAGGCCCAGGCACTCAAGGCCCAAGTTAACGGACCACGACAACAGGAGGCAGTCCTTAAAGACTGTATCCAGCCCGGGCTCAATGAAGCGTTTAGCGTATCTACAACCATTAAAGGCAAGGTCACACAGATGCAGACAGTATGTGCGATGGCGCAAGAAGTTGCAAGTGATACAGATACTTCAGCGGCTCACTTGGAAAAGGTATAGAGGCTCGCAACCAAATTTGTTGTAGAGACAGGCAAGATGCAGAAGTTGCTTACCGACCTCCGCGCAAAGATTCCCGCACTAGTCGAGTGACTCGGGATGAGTCACGATGATTGTGTTGCAAGACTATTGGGTAGAGGAAGCCCCATGCAATAATCATGGGGCGCGAAGCCCGCAATTTTGGGTAAAAATAGGGTAAAGACTCCACGGGATGCGCAGAGCATGATTTATAATAAGTCAAAGTCAAAGGGGTAGTCCACCCAAAAATAATGTAAAGAAATGTTAGTTGAGTCAGCCCGTCCATGAATTGTGGTCCATGGAAAGGTATAAACAGAGCGAGGCTCTATGGGTAGAAAAGCCAAGTTTTGTTGTATGATCTTGGATCTAAATGGTAATGGGTTTTTGAGAAAAGCATCCTGAAAGCATCTGTAAGTCCGAGTCGAGGGTTTGGGTAGTGGATAGAGGCTCTGCAGTTGTGTGCGCAGAGGCCTAGAAGAGTCTGCAGCTATGTGTGCGGACCCTTGTAGCTGAGTGCATAGGGAAAATCTGGATGTACTGGCGATAAGTGAAAATAAAGATAAGTTCCTTCTGAGAATTCTATGTCAAATCTGAATTATCGCAAATCTAGCATTTTGTATGAATAATAACGCTGTTTTGATCTATGCATATATGATTGCTTATTGAATACTTGTGAAGCTGGGTTTAATATTAATAAGTGAACTGAACAAATATGATAAATGTTTTCTTAAAGACCATTCTAAAGTAGACCCCAGTTGCAATACTTCATCCAATAGATTAGATCTGTAGACTACGCGCTAATAGACAGTAAGAGATATTTGGAATCTGCGGAAATACAACACAACGCGAAGTTGCAGAATGGGGTGCGAAACCTCCAAACCACATCTAGACATCCCAAGGGTGCATAAACCTAGTTCTAGCACCCTCCCTTGCTACCTTGGGTGAGACCTCAGTCCACGCTTCGTGGGTTGTTGCCGAAAGGGCCAGTAGCTGCGGGATTTGCTTGGCTAAATAATTCTTCCGAACCTGGGTTAGGTCCATATAAGCCAACACTTTGTACATAATTTACAAGTATTGCTACATAAGTAGGTTTCTTTAAGCTAATATTTATCATTATGAGTGTGTTTCCCAAACAAGTGTTCGTGCTACAAGTGCTGCCTTGTAAAGTGGCCTCCAAATAAATTTCAGAAACAAGCACTAATGAACTTGTCAAAGTTACAAATCCAAATATTCCCATATATGTAGACACACAATGTTTTATTGACAAGAATACACAGGTCAGATGGAGCAAGATATACAACACATTCATCTAGGAAAAGTTTGTTGAGGACTTAGAAGATTTGCATGCGTACATCAACATCAAGAAGTTCAAGATGCATAGGATTGCATGAAGATTCCCAGTCATGCCATTTGCGTAGGTGACTGAATGGATCATTACACATATGTATGACTCTCACCTTGTGCTTCGCAGTGAGAGTGGTGGTCAGATCACCACCTATTATGGTGAAGACATGTAGAAATATTACAAGATGGTCAATCCCACAAAATATGAAAACAATGACTTCAGCCACATATGGGACGATCTCAACATGAGCGAAATTAATATATCTTGGTGTCGAGAGCCTTCCAAGTTTCACCATCATCCATTTGTAGTATATCTGACAAAGATGCTCAGAGATGCATATCAGTATTTGATAGCCATGTATTGTTGGTTGTATGGGTGAAGAACGCTGAGGTGTTTGAGAAGAATTGGATATATATGCTCAATATAGTGGTGACATGCAATCGAGTTTTCAAATGGGAGGATATATTATCATATGAGTTGCAGCGTTAGGTGGGGCTGGTAAAAGCATCTTTGAGAGCGAGTCAGGCACCAAAATTCTACATGTCTACATTTCTCTTAGATGGAATTTGTGCACAGTATGCATTCCCAGATTGAAATGGAACTGGACCCCTGAAGAGAAGTTCCCGATTTAATTCCAATATAGAGTGTTATCATGACTAAGTTTTAGAAGAGTGTATGAAAAATTGGCTGAACACTTCTTTGCAGTTATCTTTTAGATGATATCGAGATCAATCCTCCTTGTATGACTGATCATGTGAAGGAGTCACTTTGAGATATCACAGACTGGTTTGTAGCTTCCAAGGGTACATACATAAAAATTTTTGGTTTTCAAATATCCCCTCATCTTATGCAGCGATATGTGACCAACAAGGTGGTCATGCAAGAAGTAGTGAATTAGCTAGACAAGGGATTGTTAGGAATTCTTCACAGAAGGAAGAAAACCCCTTGGCCCATCTTTCTATTAAGGATTGGATTATATGAGTTAAATAGTCATAAAGCGATAACAACATAGATATAGGAGTTGGATTGCATTCGCTTCACCACTAAAGACTTTCATGGATATGATCCTAGATGAGTGGTCAGGCAACTCTGTGAATGGATCAGCCATAATACGAGGTACTCATCAATGTCCACAACAGAGGATGAGAATATAAAGAACTGGTATAATGCAAATATGAATAAACATCCAAGGATTGAGACCAGTTCACCCCATGATCCACAAAGTCAAGACTTGTAGGTACAGGAGGAAGAACAGATAACCCCTCGATTAAGGAAACTGGCTCCTAAGAAAAGGATCAGATATGAATCGATATGCGAGAGCAACAACAAATGAAAAGCCAACCCTTTGAACACAAAAGCTATCCAAATAGAGTGAGAGAGGAGAGAAGAAGAATAATAAGAAGAGGAGAAGAGGAAGCAGGATGAGTTGCTCCTAAAGAAAGAAGAAGAAGAGGAAATGAGAAGGATAGAAGAAGAAGAACAGAGGCAGTCCTAGGAGGAGGAATCAACGTAGATATTGGAAGAAGAACAAATGAATCAAGAGATGGAAGAGGAATACTTGGAGGCAGAGGATGCCATCTAGCTAATGGAGGAAGAACCACATACTCCAAAATAACATCCTCTCACAAGTGGTCATCTTCTATTTGGAGAGATGGGGATCACACCTCCATCAACACAGAGAGTCATGGATGTATGTAGTGTAATGTTCGATTAGATTAAAAAGAGGATCATGTAGAAGAGGCATAGGTACTTTCCCAATGATCCTCAAAATCCAATATCAATTGCTACAAAGAAAGTGATTACTTCCAACACCAGAAGGAATCCTAGGGAAGTCACGACGACAAATGTTGCATTCACTACAACGACACAAGATAATTATGAGTACTTGTTGAATGAGAATGCCGGGCTAAGAAGATAACTTGCCACAGTGAAGCAATAGGAAAAACATCTCGCCGAAGAGAATCAACGGTTGTCATCACAAAGCTTCAACACCTCCGGATTCTAGTCATCCATGCAGGAAGAACTTTGGCTAATGGAGGAAACCATGGTGCGATTATACGATGACATGATTATTTTACAACAAGTGGTGTCTCCTCTTGTTGGCATATAGAAGAAGGCATGGGAAGTGATGAAACCCTTGAAGGTAGAAAATAGAGCATTCGATCATATTCAAGAATGGGTTGTCAAGTATCCAAATGCTCTGCAACATTTAAAGAAGAAATATAGGATTTTTGTAGAGATGGATAGAGTTTAGTTAAAACTGCACCACCAAAATTACATGCATCTTAATGAACAATCAATTAGTACCATTGATGCATATAATCGAATCCATAATGGTTTTGAGTCTCTTACACAGAAGCATGAGATATCTTTGATAGGTACACTTGATGAAATCAGAGGTAGAGAGGTCATTTTCCTAGAGATTAGATAGTACACCGAGCAAATCAAGTAGGTAACAGAACAAGAAGGCTTGGAGGTAACCAAATACTTTATTATGTAGTACGACTTTGCACCAGTCACTGAGCATATGAAACTATCATGGCTATGGAATAATGTATAGTCGACCTCCAAGAACAGATGCACTGAAGGTAAATATGTGCTACATTGGGGACATGGCAGTTCAGGTCAAATACATCCCAGTAGAGTTCAAAACATGTAAAATTTACACTACAAATGAGCTCCATGTAGAAGCAAATGACTGATCAATTTGATGAGTATTTTTCCCATTATCACTTTGTCTTCTATAGTTGTCATCTCATTTGTTTTGTCTTATGTAATAAATGATATGTAATGAAGTCCAAGGGACACATGTGGAATGTGAATAGCCACACATTGGAATGTAATGAGTCATGTATAGAATATGAACAGTCATAGAAGCTAAAGAGTCATGAGGAAACTCAAAGGTCATTGTTACTTGTTATAAATATATCCTCATACCTCAAGCAAAGGGGATTTTTTGGAAGGCTTGGATTCTAGAGGTCTTGTCTTGGATTCTTTGGTAAGACATAGGAGATAGACCATTCTTTGGAGAAGCAAGTTTTGGCTTCGTCTTCCACTGTTGGATCAATGTTTCATCTATGTAACAATGTACTTGGGATCTTGCACCTTTAATAAGAAGCTCAATGAGCCGACACTTCTTCATACATGTATCTTAGATGTAGTTGGACTATTTTAGTTATGTTTATGGTATATGTTGTTTTAATTACATACTAAGTTAATGAACTAATTTGTTGCTTAAACATTCCTATTATTGAATGAGTGTTGTTATCCTTTGATAACTATAGTTTACTATGTGGACTAATCTGCAAGTATTCAACAAGCCTTTCCATATCTTCCTAGGTCCCCCTTTCGGATAGTACTATTAATTTTCTAACCAATGGCTTATTTCCTTCACCAACTATGGAGTCTCCCTCGTACACCTTACATTGGATGTCTCACTAAGCTCACATTCTTGCTACCCCAAAGTGGTGTTGTGTTCTCTTGTGTTGGATTGTAACCAAGGCATATCTTTAAACCTTTCAATGATGGACGAACCATATGACCATGTTTCCGTTTTGTATTTTTTAGGTTGAGGGATTAAACACATAGGAAAACATCAAAACCACTTTGGAAGATGGGATCTAGCCCTGCCAGATTCAAAGAGGGATCTCTCTGTAAAATTTAGCTTTGTTTTATGTAAATTTTAGGTTAGTTATTACTGTACTAATTTTTTTGTTTAGATTGTTTGGCTGATTTAATTGTTATAATTCCATTGGGCTATGGAGTCTAAATATTTAACTGGATTTGCATCAAATTTTAGAGGAGTTTCACAGGGAAAGCTAGGTTGCACTAGTTGGATATTTTAGAATTTAAATGAATTATGAGACAGCAGAACTGTAAGATTTAGAAGAAATTAAGGAGCAACTAAGAATTCCTTAATTTGACTTAACAGAAAATATGTAAATTAATAACATCCAGAATAGGGTGCTCTATGTAACATATCCTATTCATTACAGTTTCTGTTATGTAATTGAGATTTTCAGAAATGATAGAGAAATGAAAATAATGTTTAAACACATAAACTGAAGAAACACATCACCATTTTGTACACCACATGAATCCTGTGAAAATGTCCCTGTATTATTGATGCTTCCAAAAACTTCAAAAATTACATTTTGTAGAGTAAATCATATTCATAAATCAACATCCCGGATGCGGGTGACACATCGTCAGTTATGGACGTGCCACTTGCAGGACATGGGCAGCCCCAAGATTAATGAGGGCATTCAATGCTGGATCACCGCCATGGAATATAGGGCGGGGTTCAACCTGGAGGCACATTCATTGTGCCATTCTTGCTGTAGGCTCGTCTGCAATGAGCAGTTATGGCGATCGAGGTTCGAGGCAAAGGTTCAGTGCTTAAATCAGCTGATGTTGAGGCTCAATTCATGCTGGGTCATGTGCAGCTTTCGGCCTTTGACGCTCTGTTCGTGCTGGTTCATGCTCCGGCTCCCGCCTGCTCACCCGCTCTCAGGGAGACCTCACCCTCCTTCCCTCTGCTCTTTGGTCAATGTTCTGAAAGGAGAGGGGACTGCGAATTGGCGTCCTTCCCCTATTCCGCCTCTGCCTCAATTCCGTCACCCTCTCGGCTCCTTTTCCTCGGCTCTGTCCCAAGCGTGGTCAGGCCACGGCAGCGTCCGCCTTGCCGTTGAGGCTCGGCCAGGGGAGAGTCCTCTCGGCCTCCTGCTCAGGTTCCTAACCCCTATCGCTGTCGATGCTATTGCCATGGCTTCCCTGATGCCACGCCAATTCAAGCCAGTCAATTTGTGGACTCCCGCAGCCCTGACCCTTCAGCTCCTTCACCCGCCTTTGGCTCGGCCATCTTCACCTTCAGTAACTTGTTGGACAGGCCCCGCATCAACGCTCATGTGTCGGTTCTTTTCCTGGATGAAGCGCCATCTGATAGTGAGGAGCTCCGTGGCAAACAACAGCAGCACCAGGACGAGGGCTCAGCATTTGTCGAAGAAGTGCCAGGACTGGTGGCAGAACAAGGTCCAAAGCTGCCGGAGGCATCAACTTCCAAAGCGAGGGATGTCAACCTGGGTCCCCACCCTGCTGCAGCGGAAGATGAAGAATCTTGGGGGTGCCCAGTGGTCGAAGAGGAACTGGAGAAGTAGCCAGCCCTCCGCTCAACTCCACCGTCTCCAGCCCCCTTCAGGTCTTGTTTTGGCTCTCGGCTCATATAATTTCAATGTCTTTCTGGTCTTGTCTAATGTTGCCCCGGCGTGGGATAATTTCAATGTTTTTCTGGTATTGTCTATTACTGCCCCTACGTGGGATAACCCTGTTAGTAATAGGCTGCCCCTGCGTGGGTTAATCCTTTTGACTGGTCCTGTTTTGAGATGCCCCTGCGCAGGATCACTATGCTTGTAATCGGTCGCCCCTGCGTGGGTTCAATATTTTGCTTGGGATGTGTTATTTTTTGGAGAGTTTCAGTTCCCCCACGTGGGTTGATATCTGGCTCAGAACGCCGAGGCTTGGCCTCAGGCGAAGACACTACATGATTGTAATGTACTGACCGTTGATGTAATTAATAGATAAGTTTTTTAGCGAGAAAAAAAAAAAATATTCAGAAATGAACATCTCTTCAAACTATGAAGTAGTTATACAAATTGCAAACTAAAATATCTTGAAAAAATATCAATATTTGCTTACAAATATCTCAAATTGTATTACACAAATAGAACTAAAATATAGGACATTCAAAAATAATTAATCTACTTGGCACTATCTTTGTGGATTGTTGGTGACAAAGAAGAGCAATTTGAATTTGATGGCAACTCTTATTTGATGAGGTGGCCTCCAAGTCACTAACTATCTTTGAGTTTTTTCCTCCTGAAATTCTGAAAAATAGGATCCTATAATACCTTTGTATATCCCAAACCATGATAACTGTTAGAAACATGAGAGAGGTTTTTTTAAATGACGATGTTGGAAAAAAAAACCTCTTTCATTTTTTGAAAATTCATTTCCACTTGCTCGGAAACCGCATTTGAAAACATTGGCTGAAAAGAGGGAAATTTGGGAAAATATACCTGCAAAGATTCATCCGAATCTCCTAAGCCATAATATTTGTTAGAAAACTGAAAGAAATTTTTGTACAAGAGGATGTTAGCAGCGAAAAATTCTTTCAGTTTTTGAAAATTCATTCTCAGTTGTTTGTAAACCGCGTGTGTGTTGTATAGGGAAGAAATCATAATTTAACTAACCATGAAACAGGCATATGACGTGGAGGCAGGAGGTGACATGGAGGTGGGCGATAATGTGGAGGCACATGGTTGGCTGAAATATGATTAGGTGGCAGAATAGGAGTGGAATATGAGGAGGGACATGGCGGGTGGATATTGGCATGGGAGTAGGTGGAGGATACGTGGCGGTAGTGAAGTGGCAGTTGTTTTGTCGAGAAGGAATTTAATTGGGCAACGGGTATGGAGACGTGGCGGGATAGGAGTTGTGGATGTGTCGGGTAGGGACAATAGTAAATGGATGAGGGGGAAGCGATTTTTAGAGGGGGTAGGGAGCGATAGGTGGTATAGGCTTGGGGGTGCAAAATGTTGAGGAGCGGACACATAGCCATAGTACCTGGTGGGGAATACCACCTTTTCGAACCCAGCCCCCACACCCCCACCACCCCGCGGCCCCCCCCCCCCCCCGCCCCCCCCCCCCCCCCCTCCTTTTTTTTTTTTTTTTTTTTTTTTTCTTTTAAAGGTAGGATGGAGAGGGGGGGAAAAATAAATGATGGCCATTGATCATGAAGAGTGGGGAATCCCAAAGTTTTGATTGCGGCCTCCTTTAACCATAAACGACAACAAAATTTTGTCGTTTTCGACCCTTATGACATGAGCGGAAAGCTTTGGTTATAATACATAATGCCTCCAAACTTTGGATAGAGACATAATGAACTCAAATATTAGGATTTCATGTAAAATTAACCACATTTTATCTTTTTGACCCCTTATTGGAAATAATAATAATTTATTTACTATTTAGAATATTAATTATTAATAATAAAAATGAAAAATGAAAAATTAAAATAAAGTTATTAGCCGACTTTCAATAAAAATTATTTCTTTAACTATTTATCCTTTTACAAAGCTCTTCTTCTATCATCATTCAGATTGGTCCTGATGATGGATCCCTGTTGGGATTTGAAACGTTAACAGAAATATGGTTTCCACTGTGGATACTCTGAGACTAAGCTCAAAAGAAATGAACCACAGATTCCTAAAATCTAGAATGAAATATTATTTACAACATTTCAAATATGAAAAACATCGGCTATAATCAAGAAATCCTATAAAAATTATAGGACCTTAACAATGGCTTCAACTAGGGATGGCACTTCCTGGTGAAGTTTCAATAACACCACAGACTAGTAGCTTGATCCATTGGGCCGATCCCAAAACCAGCAACCTGTTCTGCCATAAAATATTTGTGACTTAAAATATTCAAACTGGAATCAAAACCATTCTGCACACTGAAATTTGAAATACACACTGAACTGAAAGTTGTACTACTCTCTGAAATTGAAATTGACAATAATGATTAAAGAATATGCTCAGAGTGATGAGCTTATTTGCACACTGCTACCTACTCTACACTGCTGAAAATTATGCTGACTCAAATAATACAAAAATGCCAATGAAGCTAGTCAAGTAGCTACTGAAATAAGTGGGCCACTTGATAGTTTGTTAGCACACTCAAAAGGACAGCTTGACTTTTTATCCATAAAATCAAAGCTATAGAGTGCAATGACAACTGTTCTTGGATCCGGTCATGAAAACATGATTGAACACTTGATCTGAAAAGAACCTCCATGTAGTTTGTTATAGGATCAGTAAAGGCATGATTAATTAGTTTACCTTGCAAGCCTTCATTGATCGATTGAGCATGGAATATTTCATCAGTTGTATTCTCAAGGTTAAACCTTGATTCCCACTATTCAGTTTTAGTCTTGTACTCGAAAACATAATTCTCAACAATCTGCAAATAAAAAGGCAATACAGTCTCCTCTTGTTTTGGAGAAGGAATATTTTCCAAGAATTGTTTAGGATCTCAGAAATTATAGGATTGAATTTGATATTCCAAAAGTTCAATATCCTTCTCGACTCTTTCAACAACTAACTCAAGAAAACAAACTTTACTTTCAGGATAAAATTTGCTTAATTTCAAACAACGAAACACGATCGTTAAAAAATATTCGTCAATTTGAAAATCAGTTAATTCATCCCTGACTTCTTCTAAAACTTCACAAGGCATAGGATTTTCCACATAGCATGTCACCTTGTTTAGCAAGAAATCTGATCAACTTGCAGTGGATTCGCCATGAGTTTTCTACAAATTTGGATTATTTGATAATGGAGTCACCATGAAAGATTTGAGCTCTAGATAATTTGAACGTGGAGTCGCTAGGTGAATGATACAACCTTCTTATGTCTGATTACTGTTCGCCATCAGTAATCAAATCTGGAACTTGATACATGTTTCTTGGGAATCTGAAAGGTTAGATCCCCATTATGGTCGCCACTGTGTTGTCGTTCTTTTTTGAGGTTGAGGGAGTAAACACATAGGACAACATCAAAACCACTTTGGAAGCTGAGATCTATCCTTGCCAGCTTCAAAGAGGGACCTCTCTATAAACTTTAGCTTTGTTTTATGTAAAATTTAGGCTAGTTATTATTGTACTAATTGTTTTGTTTGGAGTGTTTGGTTGATTTAACTGTTATAATTCCATTGGGCTATGGAGTCTAAAGATTTAACTTGATTTGCATCAAATTTTAGAGGAGTTTCACAGGGAAAGCTAGGTTGCACTAATTGGATCTTTCAAAATTTATATGAATTATGAGACAACAGAAATATAAGATTCAATAGAAATTAAGGAGCAATTAAGAATTCCTTAATTTGACTTCAGTAGAAAACATGTTAATTAGTAACAACCAGAATAGGGTGCTCTATGTAACATATCCTATTCATCACAATTTCTGTTATGTAATTGAGATTTTAAAAAATAATAAAGAAAGGAAAACAATGTTTAAACACATAAACTAAAGAAACACATCACCATTTTGTACACCACATGAATCTTGTGAAAGTTTCCTCCAAGTCACTAACTGTCTTTGAGTTTTTTCCTCCTGAAATTCTGAAAAATAGGGTCCTAAAATACCTTTGTATATCCCAAACCATAATATCTGTTAGAAACATGAGATAGGTTTTTGTAAATGATGATGTTGGAAACAAAAACCTTTTTCAGTTTTTGAAAAATTCATTTCCACTTTCTCGGAAACTGCATTTGAAAACATTGGTTGGAAAGAGGAAAATTTGGGAAAATTACCTGCAAAGATTCATCCAAATCTCCCAAACCATAATATCTGTTAGAAAACTAAAAGAAATTTTTGTACAAGAGGTTGTTAGCAGCAAAAACCTCTTTCAGTTTTTGAAAATTCGTTCTCAGTTGTTTGCAAACCGCGTGTTAAATGACTGTGTTGTACAGGGAAAAAAACATAATTTAACTGACCATGAAACACATATGAAATGGAGGCAGGAGGTGACATGGAGGTGGGCGATAATGTGGAGGCACATGGTTGGCAAAAATATGATTAGGTGGCAGAATAGGAGTGGAAGATGAGGATGGACATGGTGGGTGGATGTTAGCAAGAGAGTAATAGGCGGAGGGATACGTGGTGGTAGCGAAGTGGCAGTTGTTTTGCCGGGAAGGAATTTAATTGGGCAACAAGTATGGAGACATGGTGGGATAGGAGTTGTGGAGGTGTTGGGTAGGGACAATGGTAAAGGGATGAGGGGGAAGCAGTTTTCGGAAAGGGGTAGGGAGCGGTAGGTGGTGTAGGCTGGGGGGTGCGAAATGTTGAGAGCGAACACGTAGCCATAGGACCCGGTGGGGAATACCGCCTTTTCGGACCCCCCCGGTGGCAAAGTTAAGATGGAGAGGGGGGGGATGAAAATCAATGATGGCCGTCGATCGTGAAGAGTGGGGAATCCCAAAGCTTTGATTGCGACCTCCTTTAACTATAAAAAACAACAAACTTTTGTCGTTTTCGACCCTTATGACATGAGCAGAAAACTTTGGTTATAATACATAATGCCTCCGAACTTTGAATAGAGACATAATGAACTCAAATATTAGGATTTCATGTAAAATTAACCATATTTTATCTTTTTGAACCCTTCTTGGAAATAATTTGGAGGATGAAATATTATTTACAACATTTCAAATATAATAATCATCAACTATAATCAAGCAATCCTATAAAAATTATTGGACCCTAACAAAACAGATGGGAATCCTACACCAAACGGTGTGAGGTCTAATTTGGAATTCACAATGGGGAGATCCCCTTACAATGTCGGTGGAATCCAACAATGTCAACACCTATTTTAAACCAGAAGGCAAGGTCCACCTTGGGACTCTTGGGAGAGTTGCAAGGTTGGGAGATACAGGTTCTAGGCAAAGATAACTTATTTACCATAAACCAGAAAGTACACGTTGTTGGATACCTATAACAATAGGTTTCATATTTCATGATTGGCGAATACAAGTGCCAAATATGCTCCACTTTGCTACTACAAAGGTTCCATATTTGCAAGAAAAGAAAAGGTGTGTATATGCCTCCATATTACAGAGTTTTGATGGATGACCCAACAGTCTAATCCGGATCATGCCATTGTTTTCAATTTATGTTGTAGAATAGAGAAAGAAATCTGTCCAAACTGTTTAATCTTGGCAGATCAGTAGTTAGGTAGAGAAACTAAGGTTCCCAACTGCTTAATCTGGGGCCTTGGAAGGAATAAGGATAGTATTAGATAGGAAGTGAAACAAAAAAGCCAATGCAAAAGAAAAGGCACACAAAGGGTTTGCAAGTCCAAGTGCACCCTCCAAGAAGAAATAAAAAATGTTAGGC
>APFE031166459.1:3787-44872 GCA_000404065.3 Pinus taeda | reverse complement strand
TGGACCAAGTTCCTCCACTTTAACCGTCTCGAGTGAAGTGAACCCCCCAGAAAATCCAAGTGAGTCTAGCCGCGTCTGCTCCAGGTACAGTGGGATCTTCCCGCCACTGTCACCTTGGGTAGAATCCTAAGATTATGGCCACTAAGGTCACCAACAACAACAAATACACCTGGGGCAACAGTCTACACTCCGACAGCACGCAAGGGCAGAGTAACAAGCTCAATCCCCTTACCGGCTCCTTGACAATGGTCAATCCAAGGTTTACCGATAAGTGATCCCCTGGCTCCTCAACAATAATCTGAGGTTTACCGTTTGTAATACATGCGTGTCTAGCGTCGTTCCCAACGAGGGAGGATTGATCCCCTCACTGGTTCGGACACGAGCTCGTGCTTCTCCTTTAAGAGGAGCTTTCCCAGAGTATAAATGTAACAGTTGGATTTATTCTATCACAAGATAAGCTACTTGTTTGGTTTTATAGTCTTGGAGAGTTAATTACTCACCTACTCCAAGACACTAGCCTGATCTATGTTGGTGCTTCAGAGCCCTAGAAAAATAAAAATTTCTAAGTTAATTTTACTTTAAGCGTTGATTTTAATGGTTGTTCTTTAAGACAAAGGTAATGGAGATGAAACTTGATGGTGTATAGACTCGACTCCAATTCTCTAAAAATATGCACCTAAGATGATTTGATAATTTTTTCTTTTCAATGAAAGTTCTAATTAAGAGAGTTGAGAGAATGCAATCTTTTCGATAAAAACAACTTTCTCAAAAGACAATCAAAGAAATATTTCTCTTTATCTTTCAAAGCGTACGAAACATGACCACTTTTACGAAAAAATTCCTTTTTCTTTCAAAGATGTCAAATGTTACTCTAAAGCAAATGTCGCAAAGGAGATCGTTGATATTTTCCTAATTAATAAAAGCATGGAAAACTAATCTAATCAATGCAATTTCAAGATCTATAAACTATGAAAAATCACTCAAAATCAAATCAAAGGAACCGTACCTAATATTTCACTAACAAGTTAATCTAAGAAGCAAAAGCTTACTAGGATGATTCCGAGATGTTTTTCTTGGCAATGATTAATCCAAGGACTAGTTTATGCAGAATCACAAACTAATCAAAACAAAAACTCAATCTCTTTTTGTTCTTTTTGAAAATGAAATTCACAACTTTAAATGAACAAGTTATATTGAAATTTTGCAAAGAGGCAACACAAAGGTAGGTCGCTCACGAGGGTAGATTTTGCGACTGGTCCGACTCCTAAGAAGACTGACAAAACCAGAGATATCTAAGGCTTTGCAACTTCTAAACCCAAAGTCACTACAGGACCAATATAAAAATCAAAACCCTGAGGCTAAAATCTCAAGGAATTTCAGTAAAACTTTCGACACTAATGGAACAAGTGCAGGTGAAGATTTTTGACAGTCAACCAGTGGATCTGGGCAGTAAGGACTAAGAAAACCAAAATCTAAAAGGAAAAACTGATAAAAAAGGGAATTTTCTTAATTTTAACAGGGTATGCAGGCAGCCTGTTTAGCTAGGTGCGTGCACGCTCTGTGTACACAGATACAGTGCATACAAGTACGCACTTTGTCCAACGCAGAGGGTGCGTACTACTGTAAAACAAAGAAAACCTAAGTTCTAACTCGACCCTAAGCTAAGCCACCCAAAAACACAGTCAAGCAACCAAAAAGCAAAGAAACAAGACTCTTTTCAGATCAAATAATGCTCAAAAGGAAAAATCATCACATCAATGGATTCCCAGGGGAGTCCCAATTTGTCATGGAAAAGAGTTATTTTTGCGGACAAACCTAACCTCCCTAGGAAGTCTAAAGAAAAAAGACCTTCCCCCCCTGTGACAAACAAACCAAACAAGAGCAATCCTTCTCTAACCATACATTATTCTATGAGAAACCAAGTGTTTTCCGATCTTACCTTAGGTCCAACGCTTGTTGTAGCAGTCCAGCCTTGCTGATCCAGATGAGCTCCTCCTTCACTTTAAGACCTGCATACACTAACAAAGCAAACGATTACATAACACCTGAATATATCATAAAACAAAGCATATTCATCACATAGACCAAGGAGTACATGAAATAATTCATTAACAACAAATCATTGAGAAGAATGGACTTATTTGTATTAAGGAAACAAAAAAGGAACCATTACAACCTGAGCCTTGGTGTTGTGCAAGCTCCTCCCAGGGTTCAACAAGAGATTTCCTCTACTTTGACAAGCTCACCCACTCCCAATATGGCAACAAGAAAGGATAGTGATCTCTCCTCACAAGTCAACAATGGAAGTCCTAATTCCAGCAGCATTTACCCTTTGGATTGTTCAGCTTTCAACCTCCCCTCCTCTGGCCCAATGCCTGTATTTATAGTATTCTAGAGGAAGTTATTCAGTTCCAACATCAATGGGATACTCCCTCTTTTGGATGGGGTAGCTCCTCTCTTGATGGGATAAATTCCTCTATCATAGGGATGCATGAACCATCTGGAGGCGCTCAATACACGTCAAACACTCTTCTAGAAGGCTCTAGAAGTGACCACAAGTAACTTTTTAAAGATGAAACTCGCGCCTTTTGACCTTTACAGGGGTACGCACCCATCCTTTGGCTTACAGAGCGTACAAGTACACAGGTACAGTATGTTTGGAGTGCGTACACGCAGGAAAGGTAGAGAGAACCTGCCCAGAGATAAACATGTTTTTAACTGACTTTCTCTCTTTTGAAGTTTGACATGAAGAGTAGAGGTATGAGGCTTGACAAGGAGGATAATATGACTATTGATGGAGCCATATTAACTATAGATAGTCATGGTGACAAATTTCAGTGTAACAGGAACACTCGGAACCTCGCTTCCACAGCTTGGGTGATCTACTATCCAACTGGTCAGTTGATGGTGTCAAGGGGCGTATGCATTGGTCCTGCATCAAATAATATGGCTAAGTATATTTCTGTCATTAATCTACTATTTGAAGCTATTTATTATGGAATTGATTCGTTAGTAGTATATCTTGATTCGCAGCTGATAGTGTCTCAATTGAATAACATTTATCGGGTTAGGGATCCATGATTATATCGCCAATATTTAAGAGTGAGGTTGTTGCAAAGGTCATTTACTTATATTACTTATTTGCATATTCCAAGATCTCATAATTGGTTAGCAGATTCTATTGCTAATCAAGCTTTAGATTGGCACATCATTCATTCATCATCATAAAAATAATCAAGCATTAGAAAGTTGCAACTATATATATATATTGTAAAATATCTCGAGTGTACATAAGTGTGCCCAAAATAATATACAAAAATTGGGACTCAAATGCCCATAATCATGTCCAGTGCATCTAACGCCTCGGCTCAGGATGAGCGGCTGAGTAGGTGACCACTGCTTTGGCCACATGCCTAAGAGTTCGAACCCACTCCCGTGGCATTCCAGCCACATGACGCTGCATGTTTATAGGGAGATCCTCTACAGCCTCCATCAGTAATCGGTGAGTTAATCTCACCAAGTGCCACTTAACTATGTGTAAGAGTTGCTATGTATCAGCAGCTGCCTCTTCGACACCTCGGCTGTGACGTCCATGCCGAGGGAATCCATCTAGTCGTACTGGCCCAATATCTGGAATATGATCGTTACATTAGTCATTTGAATCCCATCAAAAATATTTTTCAAGTTCATTTTTGTATTTGAAAAATAATAAAAATCATAAAATCAAAAACATTTGTTACCTGTATCGCCGCCCCATGCCACAGCTGGTGGTAATGCTAGATCAGGGTCTCCTCAGAAGTCCAAGCCAGCATAAGCATAATCATCCACTGCGATGATCTGTTGTTCCCACCAGGAGAAGAAATCATCATCAAATGTAGTCCATGGTACGTCCCCACCTCCTAGTCATTTCATTATATCAGCCCACCTTCCCATCCATGGATCTCGTGGGCTACTAATCGAAACTGATACTCTAGGGCATAGTGCTGGGACCTTCTCAAAAAAGGAGCACAAAATTGTTCCATACCCAAAGTTTTTGGTCTGGCCCCTTTTGATAGATGTTAGCTGGCTCTTCAAGTTGGTTAGAAGAGGATTACACCAATCAAATACAGTAGTGAGACAGTCTATAGCCAAGCTCATGGCAAGTCATGAAGCCTAGTGTAAGGAAACTGATCCATTCACTCTGGCTATAGTGAAGAGGATGATCCTCAATGACAAATTCTGTACGTGCTTGATTAGAATTTGGCTTCCAATCTTCTTTGGATGGCCCAGGTAGTATATATGCACATAGTCCTCGATAGAGAGGCTACCTCATGATCGGCCCGTAGAATGTACTACCTCTCCCCTCCAGGAAAGGCCCGTGATAAAATAGATATCCTCAATCTCTATTCTTAGTTTCATTTGATCAATCATGAATGAGTCATCCTCGATGCTCCAGTAGTGAATGAGCATTTCGAGCAAGTGAGTCTTTGCCTTCATATTTGGAATTTTGAAGAATTTTTGCAAACCGCATTCTTTTAAGGCATCCAAGGCCTATTGATCATTCACGACCTCATCATCAATAGTGGCATGCTCCCTTTCCCTCCAGGTGACTGGCATCCTGAGGAAGAAACAAGTTTGCACCGTTAGTTTCTTGTTTTTAAATCTAAACGGCGTACACGTAGGTCTATTTTATACACAGTCGCGTTTAGGGCCTGCGTATATGTAGGTTCCATATATCCAACCAACGTATACACCGTGACAAATTTTTGACATAAATTCAACAGTGAAATCTTAATTAAATTTCTTAAAACCAATCACAAATGAATGCAATACAAGTTTGGGGGTTACTTGGTGATTTTGGGAATATTTGAATAGTCAAATTCGGCAAAATCCAAGTTTGCTTCTTTTTCACCACTCCTTGTGCTCTCAACTCAAATGGTAACAATAGTGAGTCAAAAAACTATTTTATAAGCTTTGAAAATGTCAAATTTTTTCAAAACTTGATTTTGTTTTGTCTCATATATCCTTTAACTTGGGAGCTTGGAATGTTGAGCATGGCTGTTTTTTCAAGACATTTTGGATGCTTTTTCGACAGTTTCGAGTCGGTTCCATGACTGCTGACCCATCATGGTAGGTATCATTTTCTCACTAGCATACAGGTTAGGGAAGCCATTCTTCCATTGCATTTTGCATAACTAGTCTCCATCTACTGATATACTTGCCATAGGGTCGATCCCATCGTGTCATCATTAGCAAACCAACTTCACTCACTAACTTTTAAACTTTGACACGATGGTAGAGCCATCCATTTCATGGGCATCGTAGTTAGCACCTCACAGATATTAGTTGCCCGTGCTACTTCAATTTGAGTAGGCTCAGGAGTCCTCTGTAGTCCCACCATGACTTATGTGATGAAGAATCATTCCTCTTTACTTCTTTGCTTTGTTCTGGCCTTATACCCTAGAGGCTCCTTCATGTTGAGTTGTACTACTACATTGCATATTGATCGTTTGCACCTCTTGGCCTTTAGCCGACTTCACTTGGACTAGTGTTTAAGCCAACTTTTGACCATATCATCTGCAAAATCAAACGTGCAATCCATTAACCTCTGCAACTTGACACACCCTGACCCATGGAAGGAACACACCTTTGAGTGTCTTTGACCAGTTTTCACCTCCTTGCATTGAGCATAGGATTGTTCCAATCCCAGGAACTAGATAATTTGCTTCACCAACACTCGTTCTTTCCACTGTACTATAGAATTCTTTTATTCTTTTTCCAGCTTAAAGAAAAAGACAAAAAAATTATATATTCCAAAAAAAAGAGTGGGAACAGGATAATATTTCCATTTATTGTTGGCAGCTAGAGTCAGTTGTGTCACCCTTGAACAAAGCACTCAAAACAAAGTCTCCTCCATTTGGGCGGGATTTAGTTTGAATTAGTTATGCCTTAACCTTGTTATTGAGTCAATTCTCCTCCGATTGGTTATCTCTTCCAATCATATGGAGAGTTCGTTCATGCCTCCTGCATGACGAACTTATACACAGTCATCATATGCTGCCACATAGTCATCATTGAGTCATGCTTTTTTTCAAGGGAAGTTAGCCTGAGTTGGCCTCGTTGTGGTGTCTATTGACTCATTGTTCAGTCAGCCATCCCTGGTTGTCACTGTCTTGTCTATCATCACATTAGTTATATTGGTCCTTTACTCATGCCAATTTGAGAAGGTCTCCATTGACTTCTTGCTGGCAGGTCTTGTCCTTATCGACGACGACACCTTGCTCTGAGGACAAGCCTAGAGCTTCACCCTAGCCCTATTTTCATTATTGATAGCTCACCTTGTGCTTAGCATCGATCAGTATTATGGGTCTTTCACTGAGTGGTTTCCCTTGTGTTCGACATCATCTTACACTATCATCTTATTCCATCATTTTCATTTGGTACTGTTGGGATCAGCCTTTGATATCAGTGATTAGCTTCATCGTTCAACATCATTGACATTCTTATATGTGATATTCAGACATGTGCTTGTTCGATCGTGATCAGATGATCCATTATGTATTTCCCGTCTTCTATACTTGTATACTTAGTGGATCCATTTGTACTTGATATGTAGACGTGCTTTACTTTCTCTGAACATGGGTATGCTAACCTCAGACAGTGTTTCTTTCTGATCTCCTTTTGTGGCTTAGCAGGCTGAAACCTCAGACATTGTTTCTTTCTGATCTCCTTTTGTGGCTTAGCAGGCTGAAATCTGGTGAAGTCATTCTTAGTTTTTAACAGGTTTCCTTTCCATGTACTTATACATTTCGGCCATCATGTACCCCTTCTGACCTCATATATTAGGGGGCATCTGTTATAGCTCCAAATCTCACTCTTGATATTTGTGATGCTACATTTATGACCTAGGGCAACCCCTCCTTCCAGACCTGGCTCAAATACTTAAAAAATAGTGTTTTACTCCCTATACGTGACATTTCCATGAGCTAAACGCGTGTGTACGCGAGTCAGTGTATACCCAACCTATGTATATGTCTTAAAACACTTTAAAAAATTAAATCTCCTTAATTTCGAGTGGAGATCATGGGTTTTTCATGTTGATTACCTATTAGTTCCCATGGCCCAACTGTTCCTAACAAATTCCCAACTAAAAAACTACTTTGGGAGAAGTATAAAAGTGCTTCAATGGGAAAGCCTAAGGGAGGAGAGAATAGAGAGAAAAATCACTCTACTGAGATTATCCCTGATCAAGTCTGAAGGTCCTTGTGCTTCCAACACTTCCCCCATTACAGGAAACCCTTGTTTCCTTGAGTTAAGATGTAATTTCACTAGTTGATATATCTTTGTGAGTCATGGAAGGAACTTTTTGAAGACTTGGGATTGGACGAATCCGGAGGATGGTTCCACTTGGAGCCTGCAAGAGGAAGATTTAGGTTATATCATTCCTTGCTTTGTTTTAGTTATCTGTAATAAAGAAACATTTGTCTTGTTCCCGAAATCAATCTTCTTTATGCATATGATGTTATTGTTATGGTTTACATATGAATAATGGTTTCAATTGTATAACTAACCACCTTTCAATATGTTATGAAATTGATTTTTACATGATACTTGGTCCATATATTGCTATGTTTCTTTGAAATGGTTGTTTTGCGGGTTCAAGGATCGAAAGGAACTCCAAGAGGGTTTGAATCCTGGCTGGATCTACCTAAACGAAGGACCCCCAAGTGCACCTCCCTTCGCGTAGTTTGCTTATTTAAGTATCATGGCTATGTGGAATGCTCTTTTTTACTGTAGATAACCCCCACTCTACTAGGGTGTTGACCCAAAACCCTAAGGGACTTTGTCCCTCAACAACAGCGCAACATAAAGAGTCAGTTCTGAAAATGCAGTTGAAGCCCTAGTTAGTGAAGCTTATTCAGTGACGGCATCCATTGAAGGCAAGTTTGCTAATCTGCAAGCGATTCAGCAGAAGCTTCAGGCTGACAATTCAAGACCAGCGATAGAACAGTTGGTTGAGGAAGTGAAGCAGGTGGCCACGCAGTGCACTGTCGAGGTGGCAGTCATACAAGTCGAGCTAGGAGGTCTTTGCGCCAAGATATTTGTGCATATAGAGTGACTCAAGGGCAAGTCACCATGTTTGTGTCAGGGTCCTATTGGGAACAGGTTCCCTTAAGAGAAGTTTTTGGGCTAAAAGCCCATGTTTTGGGATAATTTTGTAATAAAGTTGTAAAGTCTCCGCATTTTGTGGTCACAGAGCACGAAGGTGTCAAGAGTCATAAATGGTTATCTGCCCTTATTTTGTAAAGTGTTAAGTCAGTTGTAACGATCCACCCATGTTCCACTAAACATGGGATTGTATAAAAAGGAGATAAGTAAGTAATCTCTAAGAAAAAAAAGGAAGAAAGTAGCGAAGTAGAGTGGATAAGTCTAAGCATTCTCGAGTCTTAGCATAGGGAGAGGCTTTGCAACTAAGTGTGTAGAGGCCTAGGGTGGAAGTCTATAGCTGAGTGCACAAACCCCTGCAGTTATGTGCGTGGGGCAGATAGAGTCTGTATTAAACTGGAAGATATGAATAAAGAGAAGTATTATGCAATTACTGTGTATTTAGTTCCTGTTAATGCATCTGATTATATTGTGTTTTGGGTTTAATTTACAATGTTTATTTGATGCACGAATATATGTGATTGTATCAGTTAATTGAACGCAAGTAATGATATCAGTTTATGCACCGCTAACTATGATTGATTAGTAAGATAAATAAAACACTTGAGATACTTGGGAACCTATACAATACATTGTCTTAGTTGCGCGAAAGTACTTGGCCCATGGGTTAGGGCTGCGTGAAGGTCAATTGTACACCTTCGTGGAGGTACGAAAGGGAAAAATGAAGGGTAGAATGACATTGCTCTAAGGATTAGTGGCCTACGCGAAAATAGGGGCAAAGGGTATAAACCATCATCACGACCATCTCAGGGTGTGGAAACTTAGTTCCAGCATCCCCCCATACTGCTTCATGTGAGACTTGCTGAAAGGGCCAATAGTGTAAGTATTTGTTTGGCTAACTAACGTGAACCTAGTTCAGGGCCCACAAAGCCAACACCAACCTAGTGAACCCTAGGGGAACCACCGTAACACCAACAATGAGCAACAAGGCAGCCAACCCAACCATAACAAAGATATTTGTACGAACAAGCCTTGTGCATGCTTTGATATACATGCCCATTATACACATCAACATCCTCTCTTATCCCAGATGCACCAAATGTGGGAAGTTCAAGAAACTTCTAGAGGTCAACAACTGCCTCAGAATCCTGCGCCATCTCATCCGACAGTGCTCACGAATCCTTTCCCTCAGCAAGGATGTGTTGCTACTCAACCTCAACCAAGTCAAGTAGCCCATCCCCCCAAGCCTTCTAGTCTTGGGGACTACCAGATCCTTATGATGAACTCTGATGAGGTCAACCCCTCCAATATCAGCCTGCAAAATTGATAGCATCAATATAACAAGCCCTCAACTTTGTCTGCCACCGAGTCCAAAACAAAAGTATCTATTGATCCTCTTACGAAACCTAATGGTCCTTTATAGATCCCTCAATGTAAATTTGAGACCATTCCAAAGATCCCAAAGGGACCATTATTCCATAATGTGCCTTCTCACAGAGTTGCCCATACATATAGTATAGTAGACAACTTGGCACAATCACCTACTGTAATGTCAAAGCTAGAAGTCCTCTAGTCATGCCCATCTCAAAAGAAATCTCTACTAACTACCTTTGTTGTAGTAGATCCTTCTGATGATTGTTTGATTGTCCTCTCGATTGATACATTAGAGCATCCACCATTGCCTTCATCTATTTCTTTCCAGATACTAGTTAGAGTCCGTAATGCCATCAGCTCTCGATGCATTGTTGATGAAGGCACATCCACTTGTGTGATGTCTACTACTATTTGAAAACAACTTAAGTCACCTGATTTGTCCCCCTCCACCATCACTTTGCGTGCTTTGGACAAACACTCCTCCCAGCCCCTTGGCATGTACCGTAACTATCCATGACCCTTGTGGGAAAGACTTTCCATGTCAACATTAAAGTCATTGATGCCCCTTTGGATTACAACATTCTCTTAGGTCATAGTTACACATATGCCATGTCAGTCATCACATCTGCAGTGTTTCGCAAGATGTGCTTCCCCCACAAAGGGAAAATTGTTACCATCAATCAGTTGACTTACTACGAGCTGACATCTGTGACCTCCCTCGAGTCCATTATCTCATCAATGTTCAAAAAATAGCCTTCAATTCCTCTCACTAGTGTTTCACCCAGATTCTACAAAGATTCCTCACTGTTGGGTGCTTTCCCTGGTCCTGCCCCTCTCATCTCAAAACCTAAATATATGAGTGCTTGCATGTTACAAGAATCATAGGCTACTCTCAAGTAGTCTGGTACATACAAATAACAACCATCTCCTCAACACGTTGTTGTTTCCATCCTTGCTGAGCCCTCTGGATCCACCCCATAGGACCTCCTCCCTTTGTGGGTGCCTCTCCTATGTTCCCACTAGGAACTATTCCTCCAAATCTATACCATCCAAGAACTATTCCATCAGGACATTACCTTGCAATCCAGATACTTTGTTGGTCCTTCCTAACATGACTATGAGGATTCTAGTATGGTACATCGATCCCCCTGAAAACATTCCACCTGGTCAGCTAAGACCTTATCATGCTTTGACCTCGATTCAGTTGATCCCTACGACCCCTGTCGCTACTTCAGTTCCATCACAACATCAATAGGAACCAGCTCCTGTTGTGAAAGCATCTTGACAGGGGGGAAAAGCTAAGAGGAAAGAACCTAAGGACAAGGCTCCCTAAGCTTCTCCAGCCCCTAAGGCCCCAAAGCTGCCACCACCATGCTCTTTGTGTAAATTTGTTGGGCACACCACCAACAATTGTCCTGAACTTCCTCAACTTAAACCTTTGGTTCATGAAGCATTCCTTGAGTCAAATATCCCAAAATTCCATGTTAACTTACCAGATCCACCCAAGAAACTCAAAGTGTTATGCACAAATCACCCTTGTGCCCTGTGTGATCATCATGGTCATTATTCCCATTGTTTCCTTCAACTCAATGAGTTTTGTGATTGCCTTGGGGCACTTCATGAATATGAGGCCACTCGTAGTGGATCATCTACTCCTCTACCCATGGATTCTAGTATGACTAGTAAACTAGAACAGGGAGACTCTGGTCTCACCATCGTGATCCCTCCCCCCGATGTCGAGATGATGGACACCATAGGCCACATCCTTTACCTATCATCATCCTTAAGCTCCTTGTAGCAAAACCTTTCTGAGGTTTTTGCACGTGCTTCTATCAAACCTCTTTCAACAGAATCCCAGGTGTCAACATTTGTAGATCCTCCATCTACTAGTCTGTCATCTACCATTCAAGATGATATGTATGTGAACCTTGTTTCTTAGGTTGATGCACTAGGTAACATCACTACATCATGTATTCAGTTTCCCTCCCATCCACCCATCTCCCTGCCTGATGAGGACACCATGGGAGCTATGTCTATCCCTAATTACCCTTGCACTTAAGCAAGGGGGCATTTTTTCAGAGGATTTTGAAGGACATTTCCTTCCTAATTCTACCAATGTGCTCTACCTCAATAAATTTCGCTCATAACATGTCCCTTTTGATTTGAGTGTCTTGATTTCTGCCATGAATTTAGGTAGATTGCATCATCTCATCCATTGTCTTCTGCTCCTTTCAGATGGATCCATCATCCACACCATATATAGGTCATGCCGACGGTGCAAGTCGCTTCTCTCGGAATCTAGCCTCAGCAGCCTGGGCCATTTTCACCCCCTTGCATATGTTAGTCCTTTCAAATGGCATGTGCATTAGATCTGCCACCAATAATCAGGCCGAATATGATGCAGTGATAGGTTTTTTAGTCATTGCCCTTGCTCATTGCATCCTTCATCTTCATGTTCATTTATATTCCTTTCTACTCGTCATGTAATTTAATGGTGTGTATAATGTGCATAACCAAGTCCTATTTAGAAAATATCTACGAGTTAAGTTGTTGGTAGGTTAATTTGAAACCATTACATTCAATCAATTTCCTAGAGTGCAAAATCACTATGCAGATACCATCATAAACAACATTCTAGATTTCCATTTATCACATGTATACCATAGAATATAACCATAAACAAAACAAATGGCAAACCATCATCGTCATATAAAATGCATAATCATGTTATATATCATAAAATTGTTTGAAGCCATATCTCTAAATACACGTGACATTCCCATAGCATGTTACAAAAATCAAAATCAAAGGGATCCATATGTCCCTATATCTAGTCATTGTCCAGTGGATCTCGTGCCAAAGGCTTTGCTCTAGCCGCACGTAGATCACGTACTGCCTAAATAGTCATTGCCATGCGCCGCACGATACCTTGCCACTCCAAGGGAAGACTGATGCACTCATTTGTGTAGCGATCCTCTAAGTCATTCCATCCATGCTCTTAAACTCCAGTCAAAAGTACATCAAACCTACAATACAAATCAACAAGTAACAAAGTATCCTCAAGACCCTAATGTGATGATGATGTCCCCCGATCTGCAGCCCTAGGCACTGTGGCTTGGCCTACATATCCTACCGGCTTTACCAGTGCTATGTATGCATACAACATGTTGCACACTCAGTATGATATACATGTGATAGAAATATAAAATGCATGATAAAACATAGCAACTTAATACTTACCATCTAGTTCCCATGCTCACCCAGGCAGAAGTGGCAAGTCAGGATCTCCTTGATAGTTCATCCCACTATAAGGGTAATCGTCAATGCAAGGGGAATCTTATCCCAATGTGTGAAAATCTCGGGTCAGAACACTCATCCGACTCCCTGTCCTCCTTCTCTCCATATTAGCTACCCCCAGCAGCACATTCTGGGCTCCTATGGGCCCCCATCTTAGATCTGTACATGAGGACAAATAGTGGGTATCTTCTCAAAGAAGAACTCACATAGTACTGTACCAAAAGCACAGTCATGGTTGACCTAAATCTTGCAAAGACTCAACTATCATTTCATCGACCACAACATCATCTGGGTCCACCCATAGTAGGTCCTAGCCAAAACACCCTCAACCAACATCATCCTCTCACTAGTGATGTGGTGGAATGCCTGGCTGCACAAGACCTGTAACACAACTACGACAACAACCTATGTCTCTAGCCTCTCTAATTCAACAAGTGGGATAGTCGTGCCCTTGACATGAACACCCCATCAAAAATGGTGCTCCACAAACTCAGTAATGTTCCTCCTATGAGGTAACATTAGATGAATATCCCCCACCACTTTGAGGGGAGGCAGTCCGGTCAAGAAGTAAATATCCTGTAATGAGAGCTTGATCTTGTGCCCCTGCACGATAAAGACCTCCTAGTCTAGATCCCAATAGTTCATAATTCTCGATAGAAAGTGCTCACATGCCCTCATTAGTGGGTTCTCTACCAAATTTAGAACCCCATAATGAGCCAATGTCCCTCAAACCACCTAATCCCCCTGTATCTCGGATTGAAGAGTATCCAAGTCTCATTCACACCAGTTGATTTTCAGCTTTTCCATGCCTGTAACACAACACATGTCTTGCCCCAAATCGTAGTTTCAACCCATAAAGTGTGAGCTCATAGGTTTCCAGCTATTTCCTATGAGCTAGATCACACTTCTGGGCCCAGAAAGTGTGATGCGACCATGGGCAAGACCAAGGGTATCTCAGGGATTTCTAAGTGCCAAAAATCAAGAAATAAACCACTAAAATTGAAGATTTAGGCAACCTACCTGAAAGTCACAAATCTTGATTCTAATAGTCGATTTTTCTACTACGATCTCCATAATATTTAGGGCCTTTTCCTCCTCTCCAAATTCACAATAGCCCACTTAGCAAATGAATCCAAATTGGAGGGAAAACGTCGTTTCATAGAAAAATCCCCAATTTTTCTCTCACCCATTTCGACTATACTATAGCTCAGTTTGACGAACCATCAACACCATTGGAAAGCTCTCACCAAGCTCTATAATGGGTCTTCCTCAGTTTTTTATGATTTGACACTTCACCAGGAAGTCATTTTTCCAAGAAAGGTGACTTCGTCACCTCTCAAAATCGAATTTCATCATAAAAGTGACACTTGTACTTTGAGGTCCACTGCCTCCTAATACTCTTCATACCATATGTCAACTTTCATCATGAGTAACCATCATTTACCCATGTTTTGATCATCCCCACTGGGCCTAGTCTGTGTGGCAGTGTCATCGAGTCACCCTTATTCAGAGCATATGTGATGAGTCACCCTTGCATTCTTGGAGTCAGTTTCATATCCCATTCTATCATGTCATATTATTCCATCCATATTTTCATATTGTTCATCCTATGTTGATCATTTTTGCCTCCAGTCATACTGTCCCTATCCCTTCCGGAGTTGAGTCAGTCGCTGCCAGGTCAACCATGCACTTTATGCTCTGACAAGGGAAGTCATATGTTTGTCCCTCAGTCCTAGTTTTTCCCCATTATCCCTGGTGTCAGTCCATTAGTCACATTACTATTTCCCCTCACGCTTTAGTTGAGGATCCTCATTGCCTCATCTATTGCGGGCCCTATCTGTCAACATTAGCTCATTTATTCCTTAAGAATAGCCTAGAGGGTGGTGTATCTCGGTTTCAAATTCCATTTTTGTTTGACACCTTGGATCGAGTAGAGGGTCCCATTATTTCCCTTTGACTTGGTTGTTTCATGTTCAAGATCCATACACTTGATGGTCCAATGATGCAGCAGATTGTACCAGTGATTCCTAGGTGTGCGTGAGATGTTTCAAACCTCATGAAGGGGTGGCCCTTTAGGTAGCCCCCCACATGGACAAATGCATACCTACTATTCTACAGTCTCAAATACAGTTTCACAGAGTTGATGGGTTTGGTTCCTACTGATCGCAGTGTTCATAACATGCACATCTCCTCGAGATGATCCATTCAGTTTTGTAGAGCCCGCCCTTGTTTAGCATGGCTTCTCCGGTTGTTCTACCCTCCCTCCCACCCATTTTTTTTAGGGAAGGGCCTTTGTGTCTCATGTACTCATATATTATTGTATTTAGTCTTGGCTCATGTTTTTTCCAGGTGCATTATGTATATGGGACACATTGTATTATTTTATGGCTCTGTTATGCCAACATGTCATGTACCATTCAACATGTACTTCATTGCTCAGCTTTATGTTTCTGGGTGAACCATTATTTTTGTACTAAGTTATCTAGGTGGGTATGAGTATGCCTCACCCGCCTTAGTGAGGTCTGGTACCACAACATAAAAGGAGACTTGAATTAATCTCGCCCCCTCTATCCCTATCCTCTTTCAAATTCAACTTCATTGGTCTCTCTCTCTCTCACTCTTTGACTCCCCTGTTTTGTCTAGTGATTGTGTCTTTACAACGTACTTCGGTCATACATTTTTCTCCTAATAATCATGCGTTGGAGGGAAATCTTTTATCACCAAAAAATTGACCATCTAGCCTAATTTACTAGATGGATTGAAGTACACCATGTAAAGCCAATTTTACCATAGTAGAATTTCTTTTACTGTGAGAAATTACTTAATAAACCATCTTTGTGAAGTAATTTATAGTTAAGCCTGTTATAGATTATATTGCGCTTTTAGCTTTATTTATCAGTTATATCACTATCGGGGGTTCAATCTCACTGAAACTCCTTTATATTCTTTACTCCCCACAAAGTCTAAAAGAAATGAAGCATTTTGTTTATTATATATCAGAATAGCTAAAAGAACAAGTATAAAAAAATCGGCCCAAGTATAGCCAAGGATCAAAACAAATCGCAATACAAGAAGTTATATGGAGCTGGACCTAATATATCTATATATGTGTGTGTGTGTGTGTTAGCGATGTGTTTAAATCACAATCACAAATCACAATGTGCAACTATATAACATAGCACATCAGCTTTGACTGATTGCGATTCCCGATAATCAGACCCGAAAAATATATATTGCACTTAGTTTCAATGGGTCTGTGATATCGCAAAGTTCCTTTATATATATGTGTATGGTCCCACTGATTGTGATGAGTGGTGGCGGACCGTACCCGAAATACTATATGTTGTATTTTATAAGCCCCGGCGGGTCCGCAATGTCGCATAACACTCGCCGATTGTGATGAGTGATGGTAAAGTGGACTCGAAAATATATGCATTATGTTTAATACTCTCAACAAGTCCACCACATAGCACCTCACGTACATGTATATGGGTTCCATCGATTACGATATGTGATAGGCTGGACCCAATGTTACATATATTTCTTTTAATTCTTCTGGCGCGTCCGTCATATCGCAAGTTGTAAAGGGTTGGGTTAATATACCACTAAAAAGGGCCGACTGCGATTTGTGAAGGAAAGTTAATGTAATGATGAATGGGTGGATCCAATGAATTTATTAAATAGAATTAATTCTTTTTAGTTCCACTTTGCATTAATTTCGTTGTATAAAGGAAAAATCAGTGTTAAAGTCGAGTCCGAAGAAAAGGCAGTTGGGCATGTTTTCTTTGTGTTTTGGACAATATAAGCACACTCAATATATACAGAAGCCCTAGTCTATGTACAAGTCAAAGTCTAATGCAGTTAATTATAGTTTAATTGGATTAAGAATATTAAAGCATCCATAGAGGAACTCAAGAGCTGATTAACAGAGCAAGCCAATAGTTATCGTCCTCTTCTAAATTCAGTTATTTTCCTGTTATTTCATGTTATTTGATGTCTTTACCCTCTATTTAATATTTTGTAATAATTCTTACTTCAAATAGTTAGAGAAACAGTTTTAGTAGTTTGATAGTTTCAAAGATCAACAACTGTTTCACAATGTATAAAAAGAGGAAAATTTACAAAAAAAGAGTTGTTGGAATTTTGGAGAACCCGGAGACTAGGCCTCTATATTCTTGATATAACTGTTGATTAATGAAAGAATCAGAAGTTTCCATGAATTGTTGGATATAATTTTGTAACCTTCTCTGTCATGTGTCATCTTATGTTTTCTTCTTTCAAGTATAGTAATGAAGTTGCAGGTCTTTATTTGCTTATGTAGATAAAGTTAAAATTCCTTAAAAGAGCGCTCCTATGCTTGAAGTTTTCACCTTCCTTTCTAAGTTATAGATAATAGTTTTTGTGTAAGGCAACATATTATCTTTAACTTCTCCAAGGGTCATAGATAGTAATTTCTATGTTAAGCAGCATATTGTCTATGATTCAATTCTCATTTTCATAATTATTCTAAGTGATGGATAGTAGGTTTTGTGTTAAGCAACATATTATCTTTAAATTCTCCTTCAAGATTTCTTCATTCATCATTTATATCTAGCAACAAATGGCATTCTGAGATTTCTTTCACACATGTATTAAGGGTTAAAGACCAAGTTTTCCAGGTCCTTCATTTGAGAACACAAAAAACAGTAAAGTGAAAAATAAGTGATAACAAACAATAATCATTAATTTCTTAAGCACAATTTCTCCACAACCACGAAATTGGTTTCTTAAGGTACAACATTAATTGGCATCATTGCCAGGGATCGAAGACAAGAACATTTTTCCCTGGGTTTTCAATATTTTCCTCTGGGTTTTTAGTGAGGAGGAAATGTTTGGGTGTTTTGAATAAAAGCAATTAAATAAGAGCACCTTTCCTTGGGTTTATTAAGTTTGAAGTTGAATCTTGAGAATGAAAAGTTTCAGTAGTTGGTTGTACATTCACACCTATGATTTTCACTTACAACATTGATTGGTGACTCCATTGTACTTTGAAGTTTTCTTTTCTGGGTTTTAATGGCTCTCCTTGCATTCTTAGTCCATAAATTTGATCCATTTGATTTTGCTGGGATCACTGGCTATCCTCATGATATCCCTGCATTTTCTGCGTCGAATGAGTATCTTCCAAAATTTAGTAGAATGGAATATGAAGATCCATCTCAGCATCTCCAAGAGTTTCATGAATGCATGGAGCAGCAGGGCATCATTCATGAAGATGTGAAGATGAAGTTGTTTTTGTTTTCTTTGGACCAAGAACCTATGGTTTGGTTTAGGTCTCTACCTCGTTCAATAATTTCATCTCTGAAAGATTTCCATTCAGTATTCAATTCTTATTGTAGAACTTATTATCCACACAAGTTTCTTTTTGAAGGTTGTTGTGAATATTATGATTTTAAAGAAACTTTAAAAGCTCAAGATAATCCTACTGAGGAAATTAATGATCTTGTTGATAATATATCAAGCATTCAGAGAAGTTATAGCCAGATTAACTATAAGGAAGTCTCTGAAAGCGAGGAACTATCATTTTCTCAAAATGATGCAGAGAAGTTTATAAAGCATTTCTCTTCAATATTCTCCCAAGCAGAGAATTGGTTGACTATGTTCCAAGAAGATCGAGCATCATTTTCTCAAAATGATGTGGAGAGGTTTATAAAGAATTTCTCTCCAATAATCTCCCAAGAAGAGAATTGGTTGACTCTGTTCCAAGAAAATCAAGAGAGCATTCAGATGGAGGAAAGTTCAAACATGCATCAAGAATTTCTGCTCAGCAGTCAAGAAGAGGAAGAAATAACTAAGTTGCAAATAAATCCCCAAATTTCCTATTTTGTTAAATTTGATGCTCCTCCCATCTATAATCAAAACGGTTTAAATGGGGAACAGGACGAAGCTCTTCAAGTTCATCAATTGGGTGTTGAACATACAGGAAGAAACTAGCAAGTGGGATATGTTGGACAGCGATATATTGAGCCATCTATCATAGCAAAAGTGGCTATCTTATGTAAAAAGAAAGCTAATAAAGAGATTGTATATCATTGCATTGAAGAACATAATGATGCCCATGGATCAGAGGTAAATAATCTTTTTGAATTTGATCATATATCGTATAGTAATGTGAAAAAAAATTATTTTTCTTCCTGAGGTTAGAATTACAAATTATTTTCAATCAAAGCTTAGAGATGAAAAGTGGAGAGATGAAAGTGACATAGATCACTTTCTTAAAGATTTTTTTGATTTTTCTGTTGAATATATTATCTTAACAGAAGGTTTAATCGAGTAGGGACCTTCATACATAGAGAATTTCTTTTTTGGAGCCAATGAAGAACATATTTTTTCTTATACCTTTGAAGATCATGTGGCCGATAACATGGAAGAATTTATCAGCAGTCTACACATATCATTTTGTGGATATACTCCTAAATTTTGTCGTGAGCTACTTTATTGCATAGTTTATTTTCCGTTCAGGATGAATTATTTTTTAAAATTTCATTGGTAGAATGGTTCTAGATTAAGCACCCAAATGATAACCTGGTACCATTGGGAGATTGACTTCACCTGATGGAGATCAATCATGTACACGTGTAAGAACTTATACATAAATAAGCTCATGCACTGAGCATTTGGTTTCCAGTTGCAGTTCTTCAGTTTAATAATTAGTTGATGAATAAGGGTGATTTTCCTAGTTGGAAACTGGTTTACAGAGGTGTCATACTTCAAGATTGTCAGGTTTTAGTTGTCAAATTTTAGGGTTATAGCAGTTTTGGACTCCATGCCCAACTAAGGCTACTGATCTACGATTCTCAATATTTTGCTATAAAAGCACAAGCATCTTATCACTACAGATATTGGTGTGGGTTCACTGTACAAATTTTCACATAGTTAAGCTTGGCAAAGCAATATATGACTCCATGCCCAATGGATAAGGCACTAATCTACAATTCTTAGTGCTTCTGTGGTAGAAGCACTATCCCTAGTTGGAGCTAGATGTTGTAGCTTATATTGTGTTTTTAGCTTCATTTATCAGTTATATCACTATCAGGGGTTCAACCTCATTGAAACTCCTTTATATTCTTTACTCCTTGCAAAGACTAAAAGAAATGAAGAATTTTGTTTATTATATATCGGAATCGCTAAAACAACAAGGATAAAAGAATCGGCCTCGGTAGAGCCAAGGATCAAAACAAATCGCAATAAAAGAAGTTATACAGAGACAGACCCAATATATATATATGTGTGTGTGTGTGTGTGTGTGTGTGTGTGTGTTAGCGATGTGGTTAAATCACAATCGCAAATCACAATGGGAAACTATATAACATAGCACTTCAACTTTGGTCGATTGAGATTCATGATAGCCAGACCCGAAAAATATATATTGCGCTTCATAGTTTTGACAGGTCCGTCATATCACAAAGTGCATTTATGTATATGTATATGGTCCTACCGATTGCGATGAGTGATGGCAGACCAGACCCAAAATACTATATGTTGTATTTTATAAACCCCACCGGGTCCGCAATGTCACATAACACTCACTGATTGCAATGAGCTATGGTAAAGTAGACCTGAAAATATATGCATTATGTTTAATACTCTTGGTGGGTTTGCCGCATAGCACTTCACATACATGTATATGGGTTCTGCCGATTACGATATGCGATAGGCCGAACCCGATGTTACATATATTTTGTTTAATTCTTTCGGCGCGTCCATCATATCACAAGTTGTAAAGGATTGGGTTAATATACCACTGAAAAGGGCCGATTGCGATTTACGAAGGAAAGTTAATGTAACGATGAACGGGCGAATCTGATGAATTTATTAAATAGAATTAATTCTTTTCAGTTCTGCTTTGTGTTAATTTCATTGTATAAAGGAAGAATCATTGTTAAAGCCGAGTCTGAAGAAAAGGTAGTTGGGCATGTTTTCTTTGTGTTTTGGCCAATATAAGCGCACCAGATATATATGTAAGCCCCAGTCTACACACAAGTCAAATTCTAATGCAGTTAATGACAGTTTAAGTGGATTAAGCATTATTAAAGCATCCACAGAGGAACTCAAGAGCCAATTAACAGAGCAAGCCAATAGTTATTTTCCTCTTCTAAATTCAGTTATTTTCCTATTATTTCATGTTCTTTGAGATGTATTTGCCCTCTCTGTAATATTTTGTAATAATTCTTACTTCAGATAGTTAGAGAAATAGTTTTAGTAGTTTGATAGTTTCAAAGATCAGCAACTGTTTCACAATGTATAAAAAGAAGAAAATTTACAGAAAATGAGTTGTTGGAATTTCGAAGAACCCATAGACTAGGCCACTATATTCCTAATGTAACTATTGATTAATGAAAGAATTAGGTGTTTCCATGAATTTTTGGGTATAACTTTGTAACCTTCTCTGTCATGTGTCATCTTATGTTTTCTTCTTTCAAGTATAGTAATGAAGCTACAGGCCTTTATTTGCTTATGTAGATAAAGTTAAAATTCCTTAAAAGAGCGCTCTTATACTTGAAGTTTTCACCTTCCTTTCTAAGTTATAGATAATAGTTTCTGTGTAAGGCAACATATTATCTTTAACTTCTCCAAGGGTCGCAGATAGTAGTTTCTGTGTTAAGTAGTATATTGTCTATGATTCAATTCTCATTTTCATAATTCTTGTAAGTGACGGATAGTAGGTTCTGTGTTAAGCAACATATTATCTTTACCTTCTTCTTCAAGCTTTCTCTATTCATCATTTATATCTAGCAACAAATGGCATTCTGAGATTTTCTGGTCACACATGTATTAAGGGTTAAAGACCAAGTTTTCCAGGTCCTTCATTTGAGAACACAACAAATAATAAATTGACAAATAAGTGACAACAAACAATAATCAGTAATGTCTTAAGCACAATTTCTCCATAGCCAGGAAATTGGTTTCTTAAGGTACAACAAAACCCATGAAGAATAATTAAATAAATCACTATTTATTTGATTTTCTTCTAGGAATAATTAATTAAACCATTGTTCAATTATTATTCCTTGTCATATTTGACCCAATCATGAAAAATAAACAGAGAAATCATTAATTATCTTATTTTTCTACAAGAATAATAAATTTAATCACTAATTAATTATTATTCTTTGTCGATTTTGACTAAATCCCTTAGGAATAATTAAATAAATCCTTATTTGTTTATTATTCCTTAACTAATTCCTTGAGATGATAATAAATCATTTATTTATTTATTATTTCTAAATAAACATTTAAATATTTTTCCCGTCGTAACCAAATATAATAAAATATTCCAAGTGGTTATTCTAAGAATGGGATCAATAATATTTTATTATTACTCATTATTCGAGGATAACTCAATATTTTGTTATAAATAGAAGGGTTTCCATTCATTATTCACTTTTGATTTTTTTCATTGTTGCACTCATTGTTGTAACTCTGATTATTATCATTGTCACACACCATATTTTTGTTGGGTTTACGTATTATAGGGGAGAGAGACTCTACACAAGCTGAAGAATTTTGAGGATAGCCAAGAACCCATCCCATAGAGGGGGACTGGTAACATCTATTTGTTCCCTTCACAGGTGTTATAATAAAATTATTCTTTACATATCTGGTTTCCATTGGATGATTGGAGTTATTACTCTTTATTTTTGCTATTTAACTATGATTGTGGCATAGATCCCGACTTTGGCAAGTTTTGTTTCTATCAGTTGCTACAAATCTACAACATTTAGCATCCATTTATATTATTGAGATTGTTTGTTATCCACGATCTTAACTGGGTTATTTTCGTACATCTTTGAGAAGAAAACACTACCACAAGTAGGATGTAGGATGAAAGGGAATGAGTGTTGGATGCAATGCAAGGTAAACAAGAGGTAAAGGAAAATTAAAGAGAAAATAATGCTAAACTACAATAAATGAAAATAATGGAAGAAAGAACGAAAACTTTATGTGATGCAATACCATGCAAGAAGGTAACTAAAATGAAATTAAGAGATATGGAATGTAGATGCAATTAGTGCAAAGAATACAACTACTTTAATAAATAGGTGAACCAAAACTAAACCTAAACCTAAACCCTAATTTAATTAAAATAAGGTCAGGATTATGTAAAGTTGAATTTCTAGTGCAACCACAAGAGCTACTCCCCACATACAAACAAAAATATATTAGTGATCAATACCCAAATAAGAGAATGTGAAAATGTAAGAATATTTACCTATATAGCTTGCATAGGAGATTGAAGGTCATGCCTAATAGCAAGTGAGTATGTCATAAAGTATTTCTCTAACTTGTCTGCAATTTTACCTTGATAGAGAAGATGATGAACATATAAACCCTAAAATCATCTCACACATGTACATTCATTTGCATCTTCATTGAGAAAAAGCACAATATGAGATTGAAATTTATTATTAACAACAAAGCTCACGAGAAAAGACTCCTCAAGCCAATCAGTGTTCTGATAATGATATTGAAAATAATAATCTTGAAAATATTATAGTTCTCGGAAATATAAGATTTCAATCAGTGTATACAAGTTATGGGAAAGGTCTTGCAATGAACCTTGAATCTGATTTTTCTCAGATACCTTATGGAGATGGCGAGGACTAGACATAATATTGAACAAAAAATGAAGTGCCTCAACTTCCAGACAAGTATATGAGCTTTTAGATGGTAAATCGTCAATATTTATTAGCTGGATGGAATCAATAAATGTAAGAAAAAGAATATCATTAGATGTACCGATTTGTCAGTTAACACTTAATATCCCCCATTTTTCAAATATGGGAATGGATCAACAAGATATATTGCATAAATAATTTTTATCATAAGGTCTTCCTCTTCACATAGTGAAAATCATAGATTAGTGGAAAAAATAGCTAAGAATCCATCGATTTCTTCCTCAAAATATAACAAATCATCACCATGAACCTAGTTGCAAAGCGGACTAGAAATATTGAAATCTAAGGAATTCAAGATGGTTGTTGATATATTAGGGATGGAAAAATAGTTAGGATTTAAGGGATAATGAAAATAGGCTGAAAAGAGATTAGAAGATTCTATGAGATAAATAGGTATCTGGTCAAATTCAATATTTATATCAGCTTTGGGGATTAATGAGTCAACATGAGGGATTTTTTACACAAAATGAATTGAATATCCATTGATGCTTAAGAGAAATCATTATGGGAGAAAAAAAATAAGTAGCTTCCTAATATGAAAAAGGGATATGAGGAACTTATTATTCACATAAGAGTTCAACAAAACTTAATCTTCTAGCTGATGAGTAGTTGTATCTTGGTAATCAACAAGGAAAGTCTTCAAAATATGTGCATCCTTGGAAGATATGTGTTCAAATACAAGAGGGATGAAAGGTTATTTATTGATGCTGTCACAAAATATATCTTGAAAAATAAGAGAACTAAAATGAAAACAATGAAAATCCTTCCAGGATGAGCTTACATCCAGTGAAACAATGCAGGGAAAAAAATATTGTAGAAAAATTATAATATAACCTAGTTTGAGGATCTCAATAGGATAATGTTTAGTAGGATATGAAGTGCTTGGAATCCCTAACAAGTTCTTGAAATTTCAAATGTTGGATGATTAAATTTTGAGGGTATAGTCAGATCCACATTTGCCTATAGAAAATTGTCATGAGTTATTTCAACAGGATCATTTTTAATTGGATGATAGTTGTTGGATTAAACAATTTCATTGAACATTTTAACATTAAAAAACATGTCACTTAGGTCAAAATATTCTTCAATATTTATAATTGAAGATGTATATATATAATAGGTTTCATGAACAACTTGAACAAATGGATTAACCCCATCCAAAATAGGAAATTGAAAACTATAAGAAATATGTTCATTTCATCTTCATCATGTGTGACCTTACCACCTTGTTTCAAATTAAAATATAGTTTATCATATTGTGAATTTTAAGGGGATGACATATGTCCAACATCATTTGACTCATTACATGCATCACGGCACAAGGAATAGTGAGTAGAGGAATAAATTCTCGTGAGAAATTCTTCTATAGTCATATTATATTCTAGATATAAGTCTTCCAATCCTAATTCTTCTAGAGAATTTAAGAGACCGAGAGATGTACATGCAGGGGATTCATTACCATGTATATAATTGGAATAATTATTGAAAGGATGATGGTTTACCAAGCCTTCATCTTGGTTAAGAACTTCAGTTTCATTCGACTGGTTGGTAGGATCACAAGTTCTCGATCACCTAGGAGTGTAGGAACATCATCTTGGCATAAAGGAGTATGAAAGAGGGATGAGAGATAGAATATGTTGTCATTGTTTTTCTCCTCTTCCTATGAGATGTAACCAAAATGTACTTGATTAACATCTAAACGAATAGATTGAGAATCAAGATTATATTAAGAAGTTATTGGTCAAGCAGATTGATTAAGTGAATCAAGGTACAAAGGGCCATAAGGCGTAAATTATAGAGGATGAAAGGTGTCCCTTGAAGAAGAAATACATTCAATAAAATCATATTTAAGATTTAGATTATGCACATTAATGTCATCTTAAGAAATCAAGGGATTAACCTTCACATTAGGCTCCATGAATTTATTGGAACTTCTAAATTTTTTTATGATAAGCCTTGATCATGGAAAATAGAGCAAGGTGGAAGAAGGGGATCAACAATTTGATTTTCATATGTCCCAATTTAAACATTGGCACAAGAGACCACTTCATTGGTAATAATTAAGAAAGGTTGGAAAGACAAAATTTGGGATGATATTTGTTTGATTTGTGATTTGAGGATCAATGCCATTACAATATGGCTCATTATCAACAAAGGATAATGAAAAAGGTTGGAAAGATAAAATTTGGTATAATATATGTTTGATTTGTGATTTGAATATCAATTCCATTATAATATGGCTCATTACCAATAGGGGATTGAGATTCAAATTGTTTCACAGAGATTCAAACCAAACACAAAAACGTTTCTCCGAAGAAATACCAATGGAAATATCCTTCAGGAAACTCATAAAAAATATGAAGAAATCTATCAACAAAATCCTCTAATGACTCATAGGGTTTCATTCTAAGCTTATTGATCATTTTATAAACATCTTGATAATTTTACATGTCAAAAGCTTCACAAACCTCCTTCATGAGCTGCTTGAATGAACGGATAGAAAGTAACTAGTAAAATGTGGCACCAATGCTTGACATTACCTTCAAGCATGAGAGTGAACAGTCTTCCAATGACATCTTTACAATGTATTCCATTAGAATGATAGAATTGAATAAATTGAAGCATATGTACTAATACAGTTGTTTGACCCACGCCATCAAACTTAAACTGTGACAAGTTATGAATTATTTCCATGGGGATTGTAAGATTTACTCTTTTAGTAAACATCTCGAGATTAAGATGGGGGGGGGGGAGCCATTGCAACATGAAAAATTCAAACTAGGCTCCACGGGTTCAACTTGTCATCTAACTCTCCTTCTAGCACAAAATATGTTGATGGTGTTGGAAAATCCACCAACACTAAGGCTGTCTCCTTGACATGAATTCCTAATTATACCTCACATAGTTTTGGATAGGAGCCCCATACAGATACTGACCTAAATGCCATTATGTGTGTTTTTTTCTTGGATATCAAAGGCAAAGAAAAGTGTGAAACCGAGTGTAATATGTTAAAATATTGATGACAAGATGAACTCTCCATTAATAAATTACAGAAAATGATATGAGAATGCAAAAAAAACATCATGAGCAACAACATAATTTAAGGAAGCATCAAATAGCTGAAAATAACTAAGACATACACAAAAGTGCTAGCAATCAACTGCAAATTAATTCACAATCTACTACTAATATTAACATTAAATTAAGAGAAAGGATTGAAAGACAACAAACAAGCTACATGTAAAATAATTAGTTCATAAACATGTATTCATTGTGTAAACCAAATGCATACATAATTGAAATACTAGATATCCAATATGACAATAGAGCAATTCACAAGAAGCCATGCATGAACAGAAAAGCTTCTCATTAATATTGTCACCCATCCAAATAAATGTGCAAAAAGTGCATCAAAATCTAATAGTGGCAGGAGAGGAGCTCATGTCATATAAGAACCAATAAGATGCGAGATGATGATTTCAACCATGGGGATGATTCACCATTTTTGGAATAAAAAAGTTAAAAGATTAAAAAAAAAACTACTTTTTTAACCCATATTTTCAACTTATCTCCATACTATTTTAGTCAAATTTTAAGTGGGAGAACTCGTTGGATGCAAATTTTAATACCTAATCCAAAAAGTACCCATGTTGCATATGGGCCCTGCTACAAGAAAATTGTGAAATACACGAAAAACGTGATTGGAACCATGTTTTTTGCCATGGGTTGGAATTTCTCTTATTTTCCATGTCTAGTTGACATATAATTGAAGAAAGGTGTAGCCATACCTCTACTCACGAGTTGATTGTGCCAGCCATATGAGTCAAATCATGTGGTACAAAATCGTCATTCTGGCTAAGGAGAGGAAGGAAGAGATCTCTAGACTCTTCTTGCAGGCTCTTGATGCACGCTAAAGTAGGTATTCTTGGGTAATTTAACTCCATGACAATGTAAAGGTTAGGAAAAAATATATATTTTATTTTTACCAAACCAAGGAAGAGATAAAATTTCCATAATATATGCACTTTCTTTCATATTTCTCACCTCTTACCACTTTCCTTCATAGCTTATAAGTAAGAGTTAGTGAGAGATAGCACATTAATTTGTAGCTCAACCGAAAGAAGAGATATGTGAGTCTTCATTGTTAGGAAGGCATTAGCTTAGCTCACATCAATAGATAGTCAAATTTTAAGCACATCACCAGCCTTCTAGAACAAGGAACAAGCCCAACACTAGCATGATGAGGAGCCATAACCAGCCCTCATGCTTGCCACCTACATTGTTTTCATCTTTTCATTGTCGAATAATAGACATCCCTTATGGAATTGAATTCTCAATCTTATGGAATTTCCCAATTGTGATAAGACTAAGAGGAGTAATGCATTTCACAGATCCATAGGAGAGGGAATGAATCATTAGAAACTAGACCTACACTTGCTAACAATGTTGTCATTATTAGTATGCTTCTAGTCACCTATCACATGTCTAAATGGAAATGAATAAATAAATTTTTAGTGCAATTACAACTTGTGAATGGTGATCATATATATGGTGAAGTTGCAACTCTTTTTCTTTTCCATAAATTTTGTTAGTGCTTCACGCATGTGTAGTTTTCCTCCTACTATCACATTCCTTAGCACTACTAAAGGTGTGCTAGTCTTTTCACATGCTGGAGTGATTACCCTCAATATATTGTTTGTGTTTGTGGTGCAATAACCCTAATTCAATGAATTTGCATGCATTATGTTTTAACACGTTCACATTTCCATCATTATAGTTGTGTTATTCCTTTTGTAATTTCTCTGCCATGCATTAATTTATATGGTCTTTGTTTCCATCTTGGTGCATTACCTAATGCACTAACATTGCATTATTTACAACACATAGTATGGAGACCTTTGCAAAGTATTATATGATATGTGTAATAAAAATCATTGCATATTATTCCAACACATCCACCATCCTATGCACACTTATTATCCTTCATTGTGAGCACACATGATATCTGTTCTACTTATTTCATTATTCTAGGGCAAATCATTGTAATATAGTCTCATAATGTTGGCGTAACATTGTTTTCAATGATTTAATGTTTAATTATTTTAATGTGCCACATGTATACATTGATAAAAACACATTGTTAATTTGATTGGAAAACAACCTTTGCACCTCAAATGTGTCAACCCTGCAACGTGTCGCACATGGTCTGTTCAACATTTCCGAGGCATCTCTAAGGTTTGTGATATTTACTTTGTTTGTAGCTGTATTATTTTCTTGCAATACATTTGTAACACCACTTTTGGAAACGTATCGATAAGGCAATTTTGGACGCATAAATTAGATTATTATTTTTTGGTGTATCCAACCTATGGATCTTATTGAATTCACTTGTATCAATGAAATCAGACATCTTGTAATACACTTGTTGCAAGTGACCTAAATTGTCTCCCTTTGCTATGCACGCATGTTAAATCTCACATTTATTTGAATAGTATTATTTTCATGGTAGTGTTGGACTTAATATATCTTTTCAACCTTCAACGTATCCTCACTGCGCAACTTCGATAGGTAGATTTTATCACACACTAAAGTATTTTCCATGGTTCACTATTTCTCAAATAAATGGTGTAGTTGATGTCCTTAGTCTCATTACAATGCATGCCAATGGCTTTAATGTTGTCAATTTGTATCCTTCTATTCTTGGTGGAGTCCTTCATTACATTGTATCATTAAGTGTTGATCCTGATCGTTCTCCATTTACAATTATCATGACTTCCCTTATGACTCCTACTCACTATGAGTGCAAACTTTGGTATTTAATGCAATTCTTTGTGCTACCTATAGGTATTGACGTATCACCTTTCATATGTAGATCTCAACACAACATTGTGTTTCATCATAGCTTGGAGCCACAATGATTGCATAAATTTTATAGGTCTTGATAATAGGTGTGTCACATGGCCTCAATGTTATAGACATTTTTGGGTACTTCAACCCCAATCATAAATGTCCATAAACTGAGGGCTCCTAAGTCCCTAAAAGTGTTACTTCACTGCCTAAAATAACAAGGTCAACTGATTACATCATCTCCCAGAGGTTCTCCACTGAAAATTGCTCATAAATGGTCAAAATTGGACCATACTAAAAGCTCAATGCAGAGGGTGCGATGCATATCACCTTCCCATTGTACAAGGTGCGATGCATACTGATTTGCTCCACTGTAGAGTATGATGGTCGGGAAAGGACAAATGGAAGGGACAAAAATGCGAGGTGGAAGATCATGGAATCTTCCAGAAGCTTCCCCTCTGACACTTGCCTCTCTATTTTCGACCAGGGATGAGTAAGAGATCATCATTCTCCAACTGGAAGCAGGAACTATCAGAGAGAGGACACTAATCAAGATCCCAGAAGATGACTCACCTCTCTGTAATCATCTATATATGGATCCCTCATCACAGAGATCCAGAGGCTGGAATTTTGTATCTTATAGATAAGTGTTGTTGGTATTCTGGTGTACATTCACAGTGTTGGGTGATCTAGCCTTGCTTGAGGTGAATAAGGGCTTCTTAGCTGGAGGATGATGCTGGGTCAGAGCACATGGTTGTAATCTTCTTGCTACTTTTCATCTGAATAAAGCTATTCTTGTTTCCTTCCATATTCTTGTGTACTTGTTTATATATGCATGCATATGGTTAATACACATCTGATCTTGTATTAGTTATGAATTTAGATCCTTGTTTCTTGCATAGTAGTATGTTGTTGTGATTCCACAGGTTCTTTTGAAGCTGGGAAAACAAAGAAGAAGCGGCAAATCTCTATCAAGAAGGAGAGGAAATCAAGCGCAAGACTCAGGTTAGTCTTCTTGTTCCTCCTCTCGTCTATTTTCATAAAAGGAAACAGCAGTAGACTTTGATTGTTTGTTTCTAATATAGCCACCCATCTTAGTGGGGATAGTAGCATCCGAGTGGACACTATTCCCAGATAACATCTGGCACTCAAGCCCCTCAAGCATTAGCGTCGTAGCATCCCATGCATCCTCAGCCCCAGTAGCCAGGTGTTTGTGCAATAGAGTGCTACCAATCCCCAAAATTTGAAGAAAAAGAATAAGGGGAAGCGTAACAAGGGTAACCAGGAAAATCAAGGTAGCCAGCCTAGTGAACCCCAAGGGAACCAGCCTAACACCAACAACCAGCAACAAGGTGGGAAATCCAAGAAGAACAAGGCTATTCGTATGAACAACCCTTATTCATGTTGTAGTGTACATGGCTACTATACACATGAGTGTCCCCTCTTACCCCAGATGTGCCAAATGTGGGAAGCTCAAGTAGCTTCTAGAGGTCAATAAACACCTCATAACCATGTGCCACCTCAACTGAAACTGCTCACAAATCCTTTCCCTCATCAAGGATTTGTTTCTTCTTAACCTCAGCCCGGTGAAGTAGCTCATCTCCCCCAACCTTCTGGTCCTGGTGACTACTAGATCTTTATGATGGATTCTAATGAGCTCAACACCTCTGATCAACAGCCAGCTCCTCGACACTCTATTGTTACCATCTGAACCGAGTCATCCGGATCCACCCACCTAGGACCTCCGTTTTTTGTGGGTGCCTCTCCTATGTTCCCACTAGGAACCATTCCTCTAGGTCTTAACCATCCATGAGCTGTTATATCAAGAAATTACCCTATAGGCCAAATACCTTTCTCATTTCCCCCTCCAAGAGTATTTTATATCCCTTTCATGGCTTTCTTGGTCCTTCCTAATGTGACTTTGGGAATCCTAGTATGGTAAATTGATCCCCCAGCAAGAACTATGCATGGTTAGATACGACCATATCATGCTTTGACCTTAGTTCAACCGACCTCTATGATCCATGTCACTGCTTCAGTTCCACTGCAACCTCAACAGGAACCCATTCTTGTTACGAAAACATCTAAACACAGGGGCAAAGCCAAGAGGAAAGAACCTAAGGACAAGTCTACCTGAGCTTCTCCAGCACCCAAAGCCCCATAGCTGTCACATATGTGCACTTTGTGTGAAGTTGTTTTGCATGCTGCCAATAATTATCCTAAATTTCCTTAACTCAAAACCTTTGGTTCATGAAGAATTCCCTGAGTCGAACATTCTGAAACTAAATGTCAAATTATAGGTCCCACCTAAGTAACTCAAAATGGTTCACACAAACCATCCTTGTGCCTTATGTGATCTTCATGGTCACTATTCTCATTGTTTCCCTCATCTCAATCAATTTCTTGATTGCCTTGGGGCGATTCGTGAATACGAGGCCACTCGTAGCAGAGACTCCACTCCTCTACCTGTGGATTCTGGTACCACTAGTCCGCCAGAATAGGGAAAATTTGTCCATACTATTGTGATCCCTCCCCCCAATGTCGAGATGATGGACACCACAAGACCCATTCTTTACCTGTCCTCATCCTTGAGTTCATCGCTGACCAACCTTTCTCAGGTTACTTTGCATGTTTCTATCGAACCTCATTTGACATAATCCTAGGTCTCAACATCAATAGACCCTCCGTCTACTAGTTTGTCATATACCATTCTAGACAATGCATATGTGAACCTTATTTCTGAGGTAGATGCACCAAGTAATGTCATTGCATAATGTAGTCAATCTTCATCACATCCACCCATCTCCCAGCATGATGAGGACACCATGGAAGCTACATATACCATTCATTACCCCTACACTTGAGTAAGGGGGCATTTCTTGAAGAGGGTTTCGAAAGCCATCTCCTTCCTAATTCTCCCAATGCACTCTACCTCCAGAAATGGTTCTCACAACACATCCATTTGATTTGCATGTCTTTATTTCTCCCATGTAGTTAGGTAGATCACATCATCTCATCTATTGCCTTCTGCACCTTTCAGATGCATCCATCATCCACACCATATATCGGTCATGTCAACAGTACAATTCACTTCTCCCAGAATCTAGCCTCAGCAGCCTGGGCGATTTTTAACCCCTTGCCTATGTTAATCCTCTCAAAAAGCATGTGCATTGGATTTTCCACCAATAATGATGCTGAATATGATGTAGTGATAGGTTTGTTAGTCAATGCCCTCGCTCAACACATCCTTTATCTTCATTTTCATTTAGATTCCTTGATCTTTGTCATGCAATTGAAGGTGTGTATCATGTGCATAACCAAGTCCTATTTAGAAAATATCTATGATTGAAGCTACTGGTACATGAATTTGAAACCATTACTTGTAGTCATGTGCCTCAAGCCCAAAATCACTATGTAGATATCATTGCAAACAACATTCTAGATTAGCATTTATCACATGTATACCACATAAGACAACCATAAACCAAACAAATGGCAAACCATCATCGTCATATAAAATGCATAATCATATTATGTATCATAAAAGTGTTTGGAGCGATAAATCTAAATACATCCGACATGCCCATAGCATGTTACAAAAATCACAATCAAAGGGACCCACATGTCCCTGCATCTAGTCACTGTCCACCGGATCTTGCACCAAAGGCTCTACTCCACCTACATGTAGATCAGGTATTTCCCAACCTTCCATGGCCACATGCCACGCGATACCTCTCCACTCTAAGGGAAGGTCATGCACTCATCTATGTATTGATCCTCTAAGTCATGCCATCTGCACTTTGAAACCCTGATCAAGAGTACATCAAACCTACAATCCAAATCAGCAAGCAGCATAGTATCCTCTAGACCCTGTTGTGATGATGATGTACCTCGATCTGCAACTCTATTGCTGCGGCTCAGCCTGCATATCCTGTTGTCTTCATTGGTGTTATGCCTGCATATAACATATTTCATACTTAGTACCATATACGTATGATAGAAATATACAATGCACTATAAAACATACCAACTTAACACTTATCGTCTGGTCCCCATGCTTTCCCAAGCGGAAGTTGCAAGTCTGGATCCCCCTAATAGTTCATCCCACTATAAGGGTAATCGTCAATGTAAAAGGGCATATGATCCCAATGTGCGAAAAACTCGGGTCAAAACACTGGTCTGGCTCCCCCTCGTCCTCCTCTCCATACTAGCTGCCCCTAGTGGTGCATCTTAGGCTCCTGTGGGCCCCCATCTCAGATTTGTACATGAGGACGAATAGTGGGTATCTTCTAACAGAATAATGCACATAACGTTGTACCAAATCATAGTCACGATTCACTTGCCTCTTACAAAGACTCAACTGTTGTTTCACCGATGACAACATCATCTGGGCACACCCAGGTAGGTCCTAGCCAGAACACTCTCAAGTAACATCATCTTCCCTAGAGTGATGTGGTGGAACGCCTGGCTGCCCAAGACCTGTAGCATAGCTACAACAACAGCCTATGTTACTAGCCTCTCTAGATCAACAAGCAGGATAATCGTGCCCTTGACACGAACACCCCGTCAACAATGGTACTCCACAAACTCAGTAATGTCCCTCCCACGAGGAAACACCAGATGAATATCCCCCACCACTTTGAGGGCAGGAATTTTGCTCAAGAAGTAAATATCCTGTAATGTGAGCTTGATCTTATTCCCCTGCACGACAAATATCTCATGGTCTTGATCCAAATAGCTCACAATTCGCGATAACAAGGGATCACCTTCCCTCATCACTGGGTTCTCTACCAACTTGAGAACCCAATAACAAGCCAATACCCCTTGAACCACCTAAGCCTCTTAGATCTCGGATCGAAGAGTATCCAAGTCTCATTCACGCAAGTTAATTTTCAGCTCTGCCATATCTGTAAAACACCACATGTCTTGTCATTTTAGAAAAGAAACCAACTGGCTACACTGATCAACTTGTATCCACTACTAGGCGAGCAAACAAACCCTCCCTCGAGTCACAAATCACAGTTTTCATCCCAGAAAGTGCAAGATCGTAGGTTCCTAGTTGTTTCCTAGAAGCCATATCATATTTCTGGACCCAGAAAATGTGATGCGATTGTGAGCAAGGGGAAGGGTCTCTCAGAGTGCTGTCAGGTGCCAAAAATAAAGAAATAAATGATTGAAATTGAAAATATGAGTAAGGCCACCTACCTGAAAGTCGTAGATCTTGACTCTGATGGTCGATTTTTCCACTACGATCTCCAAAATATTTAGGGCCTTTTCCTCCTTTCCAAATTCACCACAGTTGACTTAGCAAACGAATCCAAATTGGGGGGGGGCGTCCTTTCATAGAAAATCCCACAATTTTTTTGTCGCCCATTGCGACTCGACCGTAGCTCAGTTTGACAAATCATCAATGCCACTAGAAATCTCTCACTGAGCATATAATTGTTCTTCCTCAATTTTTGATGATTTGACACTTTAGAAGGAAGCCATTTTTCCAAGAAGGGTCACTTCATCACCTCTCAAAATTGAATTTCATCATAAACTGACACTTATACTTTGAGGTCCACCTCCTCTTAATACTTGTAGTACCATATGGCAATTTCTTCATGAGTAACCATCATTTACTCATGTTTTCATGGTCCCCACTGGACCTAGTCTGTGTGGCAACGTCATCGAGTTACACTTGTTCAGAGCATCGCGATGAGTCACCCTTACATTCTTGGAGTCTATTTCATGTCTTGTCATATCATGTCACAGTATTACATCCATCTTTGCATACCGTTAATCCTATGTTGCCCATTTTGTCCCCTAGCCATAATGTCCCCATCCCCTCCGGAGTTGAGTTAGTTGTTGCCACATCAACCATGCAATTTATGCTCTAACAAGGGTAGTCGTCTGTTTATCCCTCAATCCCACTTTTTCCCCATTATCCCTAGTGTCAGCGCATCAATCACATTAGTATTTTTCCTCGTTCTTTAGTTGAGGATCGTCATTGCCTCATCTATCGCGGGCCCTATTCTATTGACATCAACACATATACTATAGAAGAAAGACCTAGAGGGTGATGTATCTTGGTTCCAGGTTCCATTCTTGTTTGGCGCCTTGGATCGAGAAAAGGATCTCATTATTTCCCCTTGACTTGGTCATTTCATGATCGTGATCCATACACTTGATGGTCTAGTGATGCAATAGATTGTACCAGTGATTCCCAGGTGTGTGTGAGATGTTTTAGACTTCAGGATGTGGTGGTTATTCAGGTAGCCCCCAACATGCCCAGATGCATACCAACTATGCTACAACTTCAAATGCAGTTCTGCATAGTTGATGGGTTGGGTTCCTACCGATCGAATTGTTCATAGCATGCACGTCTCCTCGAGATGATCCATTTAGTTTTGCGGACCCCTTCCTTGTTCAACAAGGATTTGCTAGATGTTCTACCCTCCCTCCCACCCATTTTTTAGGGATGGGGATTTGTATCTCATGTACCCAAATATTATTGTATTCAGTCTAGACTCATGTTTTTACCAGGTGCATTATGTATATGGGACACATTGCATTATTTTCTGGCTCTATCATGCTAGCATGTCATGTACCATTCATCATGTACTTCATTTCTCAATTTAATATTTATGGGAAAACCATTATTTTGTACTAAGTTATCTCGGTGGGTATGGGTATGGCTCCCCCACCTCATAGAGGTTTGGTACCACAACATAAAAGGAGACTTGTGTTAGTCTCACCCCCTCTATCCATATCCTCTCTCAAATTCAGCTTCATTGATCTCTCTCTCTCTCTCTCCTTGGCAAGCATGTGTTGTCTAAGTGATTATGTCTTTACAACGTACTTCGGTCATACATTTTTCTCCTAACACTTGTACATTGGGGGGCAATCTGTTATCAGTAAAAAATTGATAATATAGCCTAATTTACTATATGGATCAAAGTACACCAAGTAAAGCCAATTTTACCCTAGTGAAATTGCCTTCATTGTGAGAAATTACTTAATAAACCACCTTTGTTAAGAAATTTATAGTTAAACCCATGAAGAATAATTAAATAAATCATTATTTATTTGATTTTATTCAAGCAATAATTAATTAAACATTGTTTTATTTTTATTCCTTGTCAAAGTTGACCCAATCATGAAAACTAAACAGATAAACCATTATTTATCTTATTTTTCTCTAAGAATAACTAATTAATAATTAATTAATTATTATTATTTGTTAATTTTCACTAAATCCCTTAGGAATAATTAAATAAATCATTATTTGTTTATGATTCTTTAACTAATTCCTTGAAATGATAAATAAATCATTTATTTATTTATTATTTCTAAATAAAAGTTTAAATACGTATTCCCTCGTAAACAAATATAATAAAATATTCCAAGTGGTTATTCCAAGAATAGGATCAATAATATTTTATTATTGCTCATTATTCGAGGATAACTCAATATTTTGTTATAAATAGAAAGGTTTTCCATCCATTATTCACTTTTAATTATTTTCATTGTTGCACTCACTCTTGTAACTCTGATTATTTTCATTGTCCCACACCATATTTTTGTTGGGTTTATGCATTATAGAGGAGAGAGACTCTACATAAGCTGAAGAAGTTTGAGGATAGCCAAGAATCCATCCCATATAGGGGGGTTGGTAACATTTATTTGTTCTCTTCACAGGTCTTACCAAGTAGTCCTAAGAGTGAGGTAATCATTTAAAATAACTAGATTTACACATTCAATAGTAATTCAAAACCTTGGCAAGCATGATCAAATTATTTTCTATCAAAATGGATTTTGCAACGATTGGAATAAATACGTGTAGATGAGTTTGTATGTGACACTAACTCGAATGTTCAAATGTCTTCTTAAAGGAGTCGTATGCCAATTGGAATACAAAGTTTTGCAAACTTCTCTTTAGAAAATTGAATGCTTATGCACATGAATATTTAATGGGAGATGGTATGACCAATGCAACTAAAATATGAGAATGGATTCAACATGCTTCAACCCTTCATTTTAGTTATGATAGTCTAGGGTTTTAGTATGTGTAGAAAAGAGAGCAGTCCTAGATCCTCATGCAGCTTGAGTGATGCCAAGCTATCTTCATTATGTAATGATGTGTATGCTAGAAAAATAAAGCCTTGATGAAGCATAAGATACTTAGTGCATAACTAAAGAAATGAATCCACTAAAATCCTAATGCACTAGCAATAAATATCATCGCAAAAATGTAGGCATCAGTTAAGTTTGATAGTAATTGGGTCATGAGGAGACTGACCAATTCCAAACTTTATCATAATGTGTATGACTTCAAGCAAGCAAGGGGTACCGGAAATTCTGGATGTGTTGTAGCGGCTACAACATGTTATGATTACAAATACCACATGCCCAAAAACCCATAATTGACTTCATATAACATTTATTTTAATTACTCATTTTTTTTAAAGGGTAAAAATGACATAACTACTATAAAGCTAAATATAAATCTTTAATTTGTGTATACTACTAAGAATATTCTAAAATATTGTGTCCCTCTTAATAGTGTAATTATAGTAATTAAATTTAAATTTTGTAACACTATTCAAAAATAGAAATGCCCATTAGTAAAAAACTATATTTAATTTTATTACAAAATAATAATGAATTCAAAAATAGAAATGCCCATTAGTAAAAAACTATATTTAATTTTATTACAAAATAATAATGAACAAAAAAATTGGAAAACTTAAGTAATTTTTACAAAATTATGACCAACTATTAGATGTTCAAAGTCTTATGAGCACAAGGAAAAATATTTAATCCCATGAGCTAGACGAGCCATGTACTAATAATAACAAGGTTTATCTAATAATAATAACAAAAAAACAAGTTTTTGTAAACTCAGGTTATGTTTACAACACATGGAGAACTAATACATGGTCATTCACGACGAGGAGAAAGCTTTAGTCCCACGAGGTAGAGGAGATATGCTTAATAATAAATATTTTATTTTATGATGTAATAATAATTTTTTATTTTACTAAAAAATAAATAAGAAATAACCCTTTGGAATGTTAGCTTATGTTTACACAAATATGGCCAGCTAATACATGGTCAAAATATTTTGACTTCGACAAGAAAAAACTATAGTCCCATGAGGTAGAGGAGGCATGGATTAATAATAAGGGACCTTATGATCTAGAAAAAATTAATTCTTTATTTGAATAGATATTTAATGGTGATTGTTCCAAAAGAATTTTATTAATGTCGTATAGTTTTATGTAACTAAACCGTATGTTTTAGATAAATACGTTACATTAAGAAAATATTTAGAACAAAGGCCTTGTAATTATTTAGAAGATAGAAGGCTAAGATAAGTAACTATTTAGGGCAACGAACCACCAAACAAAATAAGAGCCAAGGTTACATAGAAAATAGGCCTTCATCCAAAAAGAATAGTCATTTGATGTATGGTTACTAGGTGTTTAATGACATAAATAACTACTTCCTCATTTGATCATAGTCATTTGATGTATGCTTACTAGGTGTTTAGTGACCTACATGAATATTCTATCATTTGATTGATATGACTCTTTAATGTTAATTAGGATATACAAGAAATAGAGTAGTGCCCAAATTTTCAACTCAACAAGAGATCTAATTGGCATATAGAACAATAGGTTATTCAAAGTTATAAATATAGCATAGTGGTTTCTGACTTACTAGAAATATCACTAATTATTTACCATTGGTTTGTATGAGAGTTGCATTCTATTTTGGCAAGTATGATAACAAAGGACAAATACAAAGAGATTTGTATTTCTCTTTTTTCTTTGACAAGTACAATAATTACATCAAGTCACCACACAAATAATAATTGGAAGTTTTTTTAAGGAAAAGAGAAAATGAATTTGAAGTATCACAACGGAGTGAAGGTTAGCGACAGACTAGGGATTGGTTAGGTTATGCAGCATTTGATTCCTAAACGTGGAGTTTGAAGGCAACAGTGAAGGTGAAAAGGATGTAGGTTGTGGAGGAGGACGCGACGACTAGTAAATAGAATTACCACTGAAAAAATGTGGGAGCTCTACATCTTCGAGCTCCTCCTACGACCGATTTGGCTTTATTATCATTGATATAGAAGATAAAATTGTGGAGTACTCGACAGACTCCATGGATACCATGTCGATATGCACTAAGGATCCACCTCAGTATTACAACATACATACACCGATAGCGTCCCAAGAATCGACTATTGAGGTCGATCCCTATATTGTTGATATAGAAGAACGAGTGGTCTCGTTTACTACCATAGGGTTTACACAACCTACCTATATTTCAGATGCTGGCATCGACCACATGCTGTCGAAAAATCAACCTCAGTTGGTACTCACAATCACATCCCCATCTGAACTACAATTATGGGAAATAGAACATATATTCGATTTGCCATTTGGACCAGGCAAGATGTCTTTCGCAGAAGAAGGGTTACTCAAATATGAAGAAGAAATCATTAGATTTGAGAAATTGGGGATCCATAGAAGGGGGGAAGCAAACCTAGAATCTTGGGCACATCAGTTGTTGCAAACAATGAGATCTTTGAGCTACTTTGAAGGAACACCCCAGTAGCCCTCAGACCATGAAGAGGTTAGGGTTTCCAATACTGAAGAAGCATAGCCTGATGACCTAGGGAAAGCAAGTGAAGGATTGCCTAAAATATCCAAATTCACTAAGGTCATGGAACGACGACGTTTACTTGATTTCGGAGAAGGAATTAACATGGCCCAGGTCATAGACACAAAGAATTCAGTGTTGGTAGGCAGGGTCAGAGGGTGAAACTACTCTATGGCAAGGCTCAATGGATAGGTGATAGAAATCTGGGACCAGTTTCTTGAATAGTTACCCATGATTCTCACCATGACAAGAGGATGATTTTCCCTAATTTTTGCACATCTTGATCAAGAAAGTTGGGTTCTCTCTAAGTTATGAGATAAGTTATGAAATATCGAGATGACACCCATTCTACCAAAGAGGTGGACTCCCTTGTTTGACGCAATGAAAGAAAAATTGGAAATGGTTCTTATCTGGGTCAGAGTCTTGGAATTACCACTACATTTTTGGTATAAAAACATGAAAATAGAAGTTAAATAGACTTTCCCAAAAGATCTATGTTCATAAAATGAGAGAACATAAATTCCTCGTTTAAAGGTCATATTGAAAATAGCCCATTAATAATGGTCCCTCATTAAGGACCATATTTAAAATAACGTAATAATTTGCCCGGTCAGCAGAGTAAAACATGAATTTCTTCCTTGGAGGATTATCATGGCCAATAGAGAACGTACATTGCAAGGACGTGCCAATACTAGCGCTTCCCAAAATTCTGATCTATTGTGCACAGATATCATATGATTAATCCTAGTCAACTGTGCATTATTTATCAAAAACAAAATTTAAATATCAAATATGAAAAGATAAAGTAAACGGACTTCCCTATGGAAAAATAAATAAATAAATAATTTCAATACCACCGTTTTCAACGGAAAAAGAAATCTATAGCATAACTTCTACTAACACAATTTATCTTTTTATTATATATTATATTCTTTAATTTAATTTCTTTATTTGATTATTAAAATATTAATTTTGAAATCTTTTTATTATATATTATATTCTTTAATTTAATTTCTTTATTTGATTATTAAAATATTAATTTTGAAAT
>APFE031166455.1:30721-51707 GCA_000404065.3 Pinus taeda | reverse complement strand
AAAAAATAAAATAATTAATAATTATAACATTTTGAGTTGGTCAAATTAAATAAAATTAAGAATAAAAAAAAAATATAACATACAAAATAAATAATTATTACTAATACTAAAACCATTTGTTCACCTCACCAAAACCAATTTAAATAACACAAATCAAGATTTAACCTCAAATTTTTCGACAAATCCAGAAAGTCGAACTAAAGACAACTCCATAATAAAACCAATCTAGATCCATCTTAACATAGGATGTCATGTAGGGAGAGGGACCAAATCCGATGAGATGCAAACCTCTTTTATACAGTGAAAAGAGATTTGATCCCTCTCCAAGCTTGGTAGATCTAAAGTTAAAATGGATCTAGACAGTTAGTTAGAAGTTTTTATTAAAATTTGAATACAAGAATAAAAATTCTAATTTATTAACCTGCCCTATTATGACACAAAACATATAAATAACATAATATTTGTTTACCAAAATAACATTCCAATATAACTTTTAGTACCTTACATATTTTTTCAACTAGTTTACAAGTAAAAATTATAAATAGTGTAAATTATATAGTTAAAAACAAATTTCAATTATGGGTTTCAATCTCTTACATGCTTTTTCAACTAATTTAGAATTAAAAATTATAAATAGTCTAAATCATATAATTACAAGCAAATTGTTTAATTTTTTAATTATTAAATCTAAATATAACAATAAGAAATAATTTCTTTAGTAAATTGTTAAGCTCATATATTATCTCAAATAACAATTATAAATAAATTCAAATTTTTGTGATCTATATGTTGATTTGGAAACAATTTGGAAAATTTAACAAGGTGATTTCTTCCCAAATATTTGAATATAATTAAAAAAAATAATATCAAAAAAATATAAAATAATAAAAAACATTAAAATTTAAATTTTATAAAAATATTAATTTTATGATTTGTTATAAAGGAAAAAAAACTAATTATTAAAAAGAAAAGAAAACAATAGCCTTGAGAAACAAGTAATATGCGAGAAATGAGTCAAACTCTCATCCACTCAGAGATGGAATGTTCAAATTAAACAATTTCGACCGACACATCAAAATTGACCAAACAATAATATAATTAATAAATTAAATTTAGCTAAATCATATGCTGTCGGCCGATAAATTTTGAGAGGAATCCATAACGCCGGAATACTTCCCGAAATAAATAAAAAATTTGGGGAACCACTCATCTATATATATGCAACGAAGTTGGAGAAGAAATATTCATCTTCACATCTAGCGAGTCTCGGTTCTGTGCAGATTACGTAGCAGAGTAAGATTAGAGACTCAAAGCGGCAGGTCGTTCATCATGAGTAAAAGGTTGTTGGGGGATGAGATGATAAAAGCCAAACATCAAAATATTACTCCTGGACAAAACACCGGTAACACAAAGAAAAGTAAACGAGGGGCCGGCACTAATATTAACTCTAGTTCCGGAAAGGCTGATCAGGAGTTCCAGCCAGAGGGCGGAAGCGAGGTGAACAGAAAGAAGCAGGGGAGTCCTATGGGATGGAAGACAAAGGCAAGCCCTCTCCAACTGGATTGGATCCAGATGAATCCTCAGGTTCCACTTCTATCCATGGTTTTCAAGCCAAACATCAAAATACTACTTCTTCTTCTTCTTTTCAAGCGAAACATCACAATATTACTTCCAGACAAAACTCCGGTAACACAATGAAGAGGAAACGAGGGGCGGGCGATGGTATTAACTGTAGTAACGGAAAGGCCGATCACGAGTTCCAGCCAGAGGGCGGAAGCGAGGTGAGGCCTGTGGGATGGAAGACAAAGGCGAAGCCTTCTCCAACTGGATTGGATCCAGAGGGCCAAAGCGAGGTGAAGAGAAAGAAGTGGGGGACGCCTGTTGGATTGAAGACAAATCTCAAGGCTTCTCCAACTGGAATCCGTGAGGTGTCAAGCACCATGGAAAATCACGTAGTAGAGGTCCCCAGCGGATACGACCTCATAAGAGCACTGGGAATGTTCGCCCGAACTTGCGAGCAGGGAGTGTTCGTTATGAGTGGGAGCGGAACGGTGAGCAATGTTATACTGCTAGAACCCGCGATTCCCGAGGGAATAGTGGAGCATGCAGGGCTGTTTCAAATTTTATCTCTGACTGGAGCGTTCCCGCGGGGTTGTGAGAATGAAGGGGCTACAGGACTCAGAGTCCGTCTGGTGAGCACGCAAGGTAGAACCCTTGGAGGAACAGCGGTCGGAAGCATGATAGCACACAGCGGCGTCGTTCTAGTTCTCGGCACATCTGTCAACATCCCCCTGGAACGACTGAACGTCCAGCATTTCCAGCTTCCCGGAGTCTTGCAACAACAGCCTCCTATGTCAGTGCAAGAGTGCTTCCCACGTTCGCATGGCATCCAAAGAGCAGATAAACATTGAGGACCCTCTAAAGATGTTGAAAACTTTAAAAGTAAAAATAGCATAACAAGATGTGATGTGTTACGTTTTAAAGTGCAATAGGATACTTCGCAGTTTTTTGAGGTGATGTAAATAATTTAGTATTTTATCTTTATATGTATGAAAACCGTCCATAATAATGTACCATTGTTTATTTCAAAGTTTGTTTAAAAGGGTGACTGCTCAAATGAAGTAGTAGGATAAGTTTATCATGTATTTATTGTTTACTTAAAGTATTAGAAAAGTAAATATGAATATAATTATTATAAATAAAATTAATATATTTTTGTACTATAGATTTGTATTCTTTCAATTTATTATAAAGAGTAGTAAATTCAATGCAAGGAGAATTCTCCTAATTATTTAAGTTATAAACATTCAATATAGATTTTAAAAACTTAACTTATCAAAATATTTTAATAATTATTTTTTTATTTGATTTTTTATTCAACTAATATATATATATATGGTTTATTGAATTCAACTATAATTTTTATAGGTAATAATTAGAGTTTAAAGAGGAGTGAGATTGGAGAAATCAAAATATATGTGTAAGAGATTGTGCATAATCAAAGGCATGTTTACAATAGGAGGAAGCTATGAAATAAAAGCAGGACACAATAGACATCTAGAAACAAAAAAATGGGAAAGCATGTGGAAAACAAAAACATAGCCGAAGATAACCTTTTTTATCTCGATCTTGAGCTATGGGAGAACACTAACATGGGACCAATTGAAAAAAAAAGGAATGCAAGGCCCATTGAAATGTGCCCTCTGCAAAGAAGAGGTTGAGACAATGGAGCACCTAACCAATGCTTGCAACATTAGTGAAGCCTTGTGGAAACAACATCAACAAATTTTTGAAATTAGTGACCATATATATATATATATATTAGTTGAAACAACATCAATAGCATGCAAAACAACAATAGAGAACTAGAGGAAAAAACCATACGTCCTGAACACGGCATGGAGATTCTCACTAGGATTTGTTCTATGGAATATATGGAAAGAACGAAATATCTAACAGAGAACTAAGTTGAGGAGGATTGGAAAACTAACCCAACGGAAACAATGATAATGATAGACCTAAACGTAAAACCAAGCATGATGCATAAGCCAACTAGGAATCACCAAACCAATGAGGTGGAGGAGTTGAACCAATTCAGAAGACCCCAGAAGGAGTTCATCAAATTAAACTTTGATGGTGCTACGAAGTGGAATCTCGGCAAGGCAGGGACCAACGGAGTATTCATAGATGATAGGGGGAGGAGCCTCAGAAACTATGTGATGGGCTGTGGCAACACGAAAAACAATGAAGCAGAGCTTCACACGCTGAAAAGGGGTTGGAAATTGCAATAAGAGAGAAATACAAAAACTTTAGGTTGAAAGAGACTCGAAAATGGTAATCAAAATAGTCAAACATCTACAGCAAGGAAGCTAGTGGGAGAAGATCAGCCGAAGCTGGAGAACTTTTGGTTGGTGCAGGAGATTGGTAAACTTACCAGACATATAGACTACATCCTCCTCAACATGTAAGAAGGAAATGCAACGCACCAGCTAATAGCCTGGAAAATAGGAAGAGTTATACCAAATGGAGGAGACGACAAACTTAGTAAAAATCCTAGAACATAACAAAGGAGGAGAGGGGAACCCCCAACCGAGGTGTAACACAGGAAATCAAGAGGGATCGGGAAGGGAGAGGAAGAAGACAAGTTTGGGAACGTTCAGTTGAGGGAAATGAAGTGATTAGACAAGGAAGAAGGCAAGTGGATGGGAATACTAGAGAAGGTAGTGCCCCAAAGAAAATGAGGGCGGTGATGGATAAGCATGACAGCGAAGAGGGCAGGGAGGTAAGCATGGGGGCACGCAGAAGGATGTCAGCATGTGGTAGGACGAGGACGGGACTTATACAGCAAGAGCAGTTGGGAGCAAATGAGGATTAATGTGAGGAGGAGGTGGCCAAGATGGGGGGTTATCATTCTAAGGTGACGGCATAGGGATTAGTGTAGGGAATAATGACAGGTAGGTGGCAACAAAGGAAAGCGATAGGAAGGGGAGGGACATAAACCATAAGGGAGATCAGGGCATAGTTAGACGCAAACGAGATCTAGAGAGAGGAAAGGTGGCCAAAGAATAATGCTCTATCCTGCGGACGGAAGCGGCATCATACCTGCAAATTGGTATGTAGTTCCTCTGTTCCCTATCTTTGTAAGCCTCAAGATGAATATCTGTATGAATACTATCAATCTGATAAGGGAAAGGAATGAGTCATGCAAGGAGGTACCCAGACACTCCTTTGCGACACTGGTTCGGAAAAAATAGTAGAAATGCTTATGAAAACCTAGGGTAGGAAGCTAAGGTGGAAGGGACTAGAACCCAGGATGGGAGAGGTCTACACCGTGGAAGAAGCTCAAAATAAAATAAGACAGAGTGAGACTCTAGTCACCCCTATAGGAAACTATAGGAGGAAACAAGAAGGTAACAAGAAAGCACCTCGGGGAAGAAAAAGAACAGAGAAAAAAGAGAACCATGGAAACAAGAAACCTCTAGGGGAGGAATATAGGGCCAGCGCCCTGAGGGAAGATGTAGCCAAACTAGAGAGACCCTGGACAGTGAGGAACAGAAAACCAACCTTACTTGAGCAAGAAACCATGATGATGCACAGGAGAGGCAGGTCACCTGCCGATTGTTGCCGTGAGGGAAAAATGGTAAGAGAATCAAGAAAGGAAAGAACTCATAACATGGAGAGGACTGGTGACATTACAAAAGAAATTTTGAAGGAAACAAATTCTAGAAACAAAAGAGATAACAAAAAGGAAATAGGTAAATGGGAATTTTTTTTTTTTTACTATTATAAATTTGATAACTGTAATAACTATGTGATAGGTTTTGCCTCACACTACGCCCAACACACTGAGGAAGACACAAAACAATGTGAAGAAGACAGTGATAGGAAGGCAGGGAATAACATGGCACCCAGGAGAGGCAAGCAAGATAAAAATATGGCAGAAGGAACAAGCGGTTCAAGCAAAAAAGAAAGGAAAAGAGGGAGAAAGTTGGGAAATGAGCATATGAAAACCCTTATTAACACCTATATAGTAGGGAACTTGCCAGAAATCAAAGCCCAAATTGCTAGTTGGGAGAGAGAACTTAATGACAGTATCAAGAACCAGGACATCCCCATTGAGGAGTGGGAAAGTATGGTTCCCAATCCAGGGAATTCTTGAGGCCACCACTCCCTCTTCAAACAAATAATACAACAATATTGGGTAATGAAGAATGTGGTGGCACAGGCCATGACCCTTAATCGAGAAGAAGCAACATGTGGCGGAACAGAGGCAAAGGAGAATACCAAGGAAACGGATCCAGTTAGGGTTGAACTACTCAGAGAAATAGCAACAATTCATATAAAGACCTACAGAAACAATTTGGCTTTGGAAAGAATTGAGCAGACACTACAAGATATGAAGAGGAGCAAGATGCTTCACTCTAGTGCCAAATCACCAGCCCCAGTAGTATCCTCAAATGAGGATTGAAGCAGTGGTCCAGTACAAATCTGATAAAATTTTGATGAAATTCAGTTACTTGTTTAATTTTTTTAATTTGAGTAGTAGTATAGACAATAAAGACAATGTCACTAGATTGATAGAAAAAAACATTTTCAAATTTTGGATGGGTTTTAATGCAGACAAGTGGCTATCTAGTTTCCTTTGAGCAGGTAAGCCACCTTCAACAAATGGAAGTTTCTGATTTTGGAAAATTAATATAAATAGAGGAAACAGTGCCAAGTTTACAATATATATATATATATATATTATATATATATATATATATATATATAGAGGAAGGAGAGAGAGAGAGAGAGAGAGAGAGAGAATGCATCTACATATATATATATATTTTTTAAGTATGTTTATATTCTTTTAGTTTGGTATAAAGAAGTAAGAATTCAAATGCACGGAGATTAGGTCCCAATTATTGAAGTTATAAATCTTTAATATAGATTTTTACAACTTAACTATTTTATGATCAAATATATTTAATAATTATTTTGTTTATTTGATTTTATATTCAACTAATATGTACATAGGAATTATTTTTTATGTAATTTTTTATTCAACTAAATATATATATTATATAAATATATATATATATATATATACACACACACACAGAGAGAGGGAGAGAGAGAGAGAGAAAGAGAGTTTATTGAATTGAACTAGAATTCTCCTAGGTAATAATTAGTGTTTAAAGAGGATTGAGATTGGAGAAATCAAAATATATGCGTAAGAGGTTGTGCATAATTGTGAAATAATTAATGTGTCTTTCAACTAAATTAAGTGTTCAGTATATGTTATAAATAATACAAATAATACAGCAATGAAAGCTGAATCAGAAACCCAATTGTTGTAAGGACCACACAAAGAATAAGAAGCCAATTTTCGTAAGGACCACAGAAAGCATATTTAGTCGATTTTTTAGTTTTCTTGCCTTTATGTGTTTACAACACCAAAATTTTCACCATTTGTCTACATATTGTTGAAATTATTGTACATTTAATATTGATATAAATTAATGGTAAACTTTGTGTTGGTTTTTATGTGCACCACATTTTTGGTGAACACACCACCCATCTTGAGGAACGAAGAAAACTAATGAAGTGAAGAGTGCTAGACCGATATAAATAGAGGAAAGAGTTAGAATATAGACGTCATTGTAGGAAGTAAATGAGGAAATTAATACTACTAGCATAGATCCATCTTAAGTACCATTCTAAGAGATGGATCAAATTTCTTAACGCACAAACTTTTTTAAATTGAATTTTTCAATTTTTAAATTGTATTTCTGAATGCTAAATAGAGTACATATGAGACCAAGTAAAAAATTTAACCATATTTTTTTTGTATATAGATATATAATAATTTGACATGGATATAAATTAGTTAGCATAGATGTTCATATAGTTTGTTTAAATCTTTTGTTGAAACATTTGATTGTGATCCCTTAGACTCCTTTATAGAAAGGAGGCCTTGTCATTTGTATCATCCAAGAATTGTTCATTTGTGTAATGTAAAGGAGGTTCCCCTCAAAGAGACAAGACTGATTTTTAAGTCATTGATGTCTCTTTTCTATCTTTTTGTGAGCTGGTTTCATAACGTTTGGTATCAGAGCTTTGGATTCATGGAAGTTTCGCTATAACATTTTCTCTATGAAGTTTCATAAGCTACAAACACAACCCATTTGAGCCAAAATCATTCTGAACCACAAGTCTGAATTTCAGATCTTGTATTGCTATATTTTTTGAGATATGATATGAGGAAGTTAGGCTTTTTGCAAGCTCTATAATTCCATCTCAAACAGGTCGGTGTGGAATTTTCCCTATCATTTTTTTCTTCAAAGTTTCAAACTCTGAAATTAAAACCCATTTGAGCTGAAATCCTAGTAAAGCTTGGACCAGAATTTCAGATCTTGTTTCGCTATATTTTCGGAGATACAGTCCAAGAAATTTAGGTTTTTATAGACTACCAAATTACATCCGACACATGGGACCTTGAGAAAATCATCATAGCATTCCCTTTGAGCATCACATTGAAATTTTGTCAAAAGTTACAAAAAGAGGACATACCATAGTTTTCTGTGTATTGTTTTTAGGTCCTAAGGTCGAAAAGGTGACACAGGGTAGGTCTTAAAAATTCTCTCTACTGAACAAGTCTATAATCAGGTCATCATAGGAGATTTGGCATAATGCTTTATTGAAGAATTCAATATTGATTAGACTAATGGGGTTAGAAAGAGGACTTAGATGGCTACGACAAACCACAATTTCAAAACTTGAAGGTCTAAAATTAGAGAGTTACAGTCATTTAAATATAGAGCTCCTAAAAGGAAGAAAAATAATGTCTCGAATGAAGAAAATAGAAACACCTAGCAAGAAAAATTTTATGGATGATTTGAAGAATTCAATTGAAGATAAGATAAATAGTTTTATATGTGCTATGGAACAGAACTTGAAGAAAGGCATGGAATATTTGAAGAAAGACATGGAAGGCTTGAAGGAAGATGGGACAAAGCTGCAACAAGAAAGGCCTCCTAATGATGAAAAGGTAGTAGAGGAAAGTCACGAAGAGAAAAAAATAAATGTTAATCATGATTTCATAGAATCTAACGTTGGATTGAAGATGCACCATATTCGAAAGATCGATATGAGGAAGTTTGATGGCAAGGATCCCATAACATGGATACTATAGATGGAGAAATATTTTGATATACATGATGTGCAACTATTACAAAGGGTATGTATTCCGTTTATATTTAAAACTGAATCAAATTTTTATGGTACAAAGGTCTTGGTTCTTATAAACCACTTTTCATTTGGTCAATTTTCACAAAGGAAATGATAGACCATTATGAGGATACAAAGCGAAACACCTTCTTTAGCCAATTGATAAACCTCAAACAAAAGAGTTGAATGGTAGATCACATTGAGGACTTCCAAAAATTGAATATAAGGGTAAATGATATTCCATAGAAGAAGAGGATTGATTCTTTCATAGGGACTTTAAAAGATAACATTCAACATGAGTTTCATCTTTGGGAAACTGATTCATTAGAGAAAGCATTCAAGTTGGAAAGAGACATTGAAAGAAAAATTATGCCAACAAGGAATCCTACCACACATAATTAAAACGAAGGAAGTGTTGTTGCCTCTAGCCTTCACAACCTATAAGGTGGAAACCACAACAATGGGAAGAAAAAAGAGAAAACAGGCTTTGTTACAATTGTGATTACAAATACTTAAAAGGTCATAAATGTGCTCAGAAGAAATTATTTTACATAGATTGCGAGGAAGACAAAGAAAAGGATCAAGAAACATCAAAAGAAGAGGATATACACCACAAACGAACCCCAGATTAAGAATAAATGAATCCGATGATATCTTGTAATTCATTTGTAGGAATTACCACTCCTCAAAGTCTTAAGATAGAAGGACATATATATCAAGAAGAAAAAGGATAAACTCACTTTCAGGCATAATCAAAACAATGATATAGGTGACAAGCACCCACTTCAAACAATATTATCAGAACTTGACGAGGAAGGAAAAATCATATTGGAACCCAAAGAAATCACGGAATCAAGAACCTGGCAACTATGAAATCGATCAATTTCATACTATCTCATCAATTGGAAGAACTTACATGCTGAAGATTCTGCATGGGAGGATGAAAATTTTATATGGAAGCATCGAGACCTACTCAAGCATTGAGGACAACACTTTTTGAAGGAGAGAGCAATGTTAGGTCCATATACTACTAGTGTAACCCCTTATTGTTAATAGTGCAACCCCCTTATTATATTGTTGTGCCCTTGTGGTCCCCATATTGTTATTATCATAATCCATAGAAGCCCACTATTGTTATTGTTGTGTTGTTACATTATTATCGTTATGTCGGCTCTGGCTATACTAGAAAGAAGGTCTTGTCATTTGTATCATCCAAGAATTGTTCATTTGTATAATGTAAAGGAGGTTGCCTCCTCAAAGAGGATTTTTTTTAAGTCTTTGATCTCCGTTTCCTATCTTTTTGTGACCTGGTTTTATAACATATTTTTGAAAAGTATAAGATTCAAGAATTTGATTCACAATTTTTTTCTATTTAGAATAGAATAAAAACTTAGCTCATAAACATAGTTAATGTGTTTCATCTCACCATCTTATGTTTCACATACACATGATATTTATCACCCAGGAGTCCAGTTGAGGTATTACAATAATGCACAATATTTTTAGGATTTGATACCATAAAATTATATTCATAAATTCACATGGCTATTCTCTTGCTACCTATAATAGCTGAATAAACTTTCAAATATTGGGGGTCAGTTATAACTGGTGAAATATGTCATCATTATTTTTAAAAACAAAGGTACATACTAATGGTCACAAACTATTTCACTCTTTGGATAGAATTTGTTCCATTAACTAGAATTAGTGGCCATATCAATAGACAATTCCTTGAACAATATATTATCAAAGAGTTTTGCGTTCGAGCTTCTTTTGTTTTTGACAATATTATACACTTTTCATATTAAAATCTAACTACATAGTAATTATTTGAAGGAATTGTATTGACACATTTGGAAATGTATTATCCTTAGGGAATAGGATTGGCTAAATGGAGTAACGAAAATATTATCTGCATCATAAAAATAGCCATAATTGACCAACAAAGGAACTCATACAATGCCCTTCCAAATCACCTATGAGTATATCGATTAACTCCAAAGACTTCATATGGAATCTCCACATATTTTATTCTGTACAAAAGAGAATCCATCCATCCTTCCAACATCTTCCAACCTTTCATCTAATTATCCTAATATTACATTGGTCAATCATGCTAAATCATGTAAGGAAGAAAAAAATACATCATTGAGGATAGAAGAAGAAAGGGATAAACCATGAATCAAAATTTTCGACACAATGGAAGAATATTAAGAAATGGTTTGATAATAAATTTCTTGAAAATAAATATTTCCTAATAGGAGACTTAGTACAAAAATGGAAAAAGTCACATAAAGACAAAGGTGGATTTATGAAATTTTAACATTTGAATTATACAAATATATCTCATCATTTCGATAAGGTTCTCATATTTTTGAAGAACTTATTATGAAAATAATTTATCTTATATATCTTGGAGCTTTGCACCATGCTCACAATTTTGTACTTGGTGTCTATTTATTTATTTTTTATGTACTTAGAATACAACATGAGATGTACTCTATTGAATTTTTTTTAACATTATGTTTAGGTCAAACTGTTTTCAATGTTGTTTGGGAAAAAATCATATACTTAAGCTCTAAATAATGGTAATAGGAGTCAAGGGCCAACAATTATAGTTGAAACATGGGTCTTGGGACCCTCCAGATGGTCATGGGTTGAAACATTAAATTTATATTGTAATACAATATTCCATCCATCTAAAACTAAGCAGGATCCCTCAAATAACCACACGTGGACTCATAAGGATTTTGTTAGCCTATGAATGGGGACTTTGGTACCACTAAGTGAATTTGAATAGTACGTATGTTTCCCAAGACACTAGAAATGATCTAGGGAAGCAGGCCTTGGATTAGGTTGTAAATAAATCCTTCAGGTGCCTATAACTCTAAATAAAAATTTGAACTATCTAAATAAGGCCATTCCTTAGATTCCTATAATCCCTTTGTAGTACCTAATACATGTGTTTTCTCCCTAAACGATTTATGGGATCTTGGGATTAGTACTCACTATTCAAACTAACTAGTGGCATCTAAAATCCCTTTTCATATGGCAAGGATATCTTCAAATGGCCATGTGTAGTTTGATAAGATACCTTTAGGGCTTGAGGCTTTAGTTTCCTCCCCCAACCATGGTCAAAGGAATGGTAGTCTTACATAGATATCAAATCCCTCTAATGATCCTTGTTTCCCAACTAAAGGGTGTTCATACTCTAAAGACGTTAAATGTGTTTCGAGACCGTACTCTTGAAGTTGGATTCCTATAATCTTATGTTAAGTTCTGAGGCTCACTTTCCCAGTATTAACCATATTTATTTCGCCATGACCTATGCTTGGTGCTCAAAACCACATAATGGTGTTCATCATCAATGTTCCAACTTAGAGGGTAAATATGTGCTTAAGAGTTCATGTGTAGTGAGACAAGCAAATTTTCTTGGACCTTGATTCTTATAATCTTCCTTTATGGTTTAAGGTTTAGGCTTCCCCCTTCAAATATGTATAGGGTGTAACAAATCATGTACCTAGTATGAAAAGTCGACTAATGGCACACATATCCCTAGTAAAGGGCGGGGATATCCTTGAGAGCTATCGTGTGGTGATTTGATGATTTTCTAATAGCTATGTATTCTAATAATAATAATAACCTTAACTAAACTCTGCATGGGGTAGCTCAAGTGGCAATGGCATGGAAATGAAGTCTCACCGAACCATAGATCTTGGATTCAATTCTTGTCCTACCCTCCTGTTGTGGCCAGCAACAACCCCCCCTTTTTCATTTCAGTATTTGTCCAAAATGCTAATGAATGGGGACCCCTAGTTTAATTTTGAGAAAAATCAAATTTTCCTTCTTCAAAATAAAGCTACCATCGTAGTCTTATAATGGTCTTTTGAATATTTTTAATCTAAGTCTATGATAAGGTAAAGGTCTTTAAAAAATTGCATTAATGCGCAAGGCCCCCCAACGTTAAGCCTAACGTCGCATCGCAGTAAGTAATGTTCATAAGGAAAAACCTCAAAATCTGCCGATCTGCGATAACACCAATCGCAAGATCGCACATCGCAGAAATGAAATGGTAATGCTTAACAAACATCAAAGTCCTGCAACCCGCGATGTTGTGACATGCGATATTGCGATCGCCGCGATGGCACAGTCTGCGATCTAGCGATTTGCGATAATTTTCTCACCTTGCGATGGCACAATCTTCAATGTAACGTAAAGGAAGTCATGAATCATTTAATCAAGAATCCTTCGTGCTCGCCATTCAAGGAAAAGCCACTTACCATAATCTGACCCCTAATCATGCGCTTTTAATGATAGTAAGTGGATTAGTTGTCAGGTATTTAATGAAATAAAGATGCGTGCTTTGCTAAAGAATTGTTTCATGTAAGGTGGCATATTTGGTATATCTGTTGCATTTAAAACTCTCCCATCACCTTTCTCAATCAGTCATTTCCACTTCGCTTGTAATATGCAGGAACTATGAGATAAGAAGATTCAAAAGCCGAATGCAGGAGCAAATGGGAAAGAAAAATAAAGCCCAAGGCTCTGAGACGAAGGAAAAGGCAAAGGAGATGGCGCCCTTGGACACAGACATTGCATGCAACAGGGATGTAGGAATTTCGACCTGGGGAAGGCATGTATAGGCTACTGGAGGAGGAAAAGCCTAGAGTAATGAAAGTTGATAGCGCCGCGGGATCACAAAACTCTTCCGAGGCATCCTTAGAAGAGTTGGCATGTTCATTTCTTCACCGAATAGCATCTAGACCCAAGATTTTGCCGTATACAGATATGATCAGATGGATACTTGACAATGCAGAGTTACAAGGCAAACAATTCAAGGCTCCAGGGCATGGGCTCATAGGATCATTCGCCGCGCAAGACTTAAAGTTTATGTATCATCTTCCTGAGCCTCAGACGACCTACAACATGCAATTTGTCAAGAAATTTGCAGCAGAGAACCCAAACCTGGCAAAAACCACTAAAGAATGGACCAGAAGAGAGGAGCCGCTAAAAAGGGACAAAAATGGTATGTACAACACTGGTTCTCTCACCTCTCCATATTGTTTTGCTGTGGCCATGCTGTGCAGGCTGTTTGGGATGCCAAACATAAATAAATTTTCATCTGAATGTCTACCACTCATAGACGCTGCCACAAATGCCGATCTCGTGGATTGGGCCAAAATATTTTCTGATAATTTATACACTGCTATCATAAATTACCGGTCTAAGATATCCTTGTCACAAAGGGTCTATCCTCCTTTTTATCTGTCTGCTTACATTATGGATTCTATTTGCTATGTATCTAAATTTCCAACTATGGCTTGGAAATGGACTACCCAGGACCCGTCACCCATTCATGTTTATCACAAAGTATTATGGGATTCACAGTTTGCCCCTCACTTCTATCAGATTTGCCACGGGCTCATCTTACCCCTATATAGGATGATGTATGGTGAAGAACCCCCGAGGTGCTCACCCGAAGCGCAAATAGACATCATCCCTATCACGAGATGGTTCAGGGAAGAATGGTTCACTTATATTAGAGTGTTTGGGAGCACTGTACCTCCACATGTCCTACCTCTGTATGTCCCCGACAAGCTTTTGGATAGGGAAATTTCCTATCAGACTTGCTTAGAAGGCGGCCTAACCAAAGAGCTAAAAGACAAGAAGAAGGCCATATGGCCTGAGTTTCCTGTAGCTTGTGTGGCCTTCTCATTGTTCGATGTAGGACATGCTTTTACCGAAGTAGGGAATGTGGCGTCCCTACAATTATTTAAATTCCCCGCTCGACCTTTTGACCTAAATAATGTTGCCCATGATTTCACTATAAGTGTGAGAATAAAAGTGTTCGCTAGAAATAAAGATTTATTTGACGACTTGTTTCAAAATAAAAGTTCATTCCAGGAAGTTTTGCGAGAAGCTAAGTCAAGGTTATTCCCAGATGACCATGAAAGATATTTGTTATTCAGAGAAAGAAGGCTAGCCAGTGTTCCCCTAGAAAAGTTGCGCCTGCTCACCAGAGAGCATACTCCCAGTGTCAGCCTCAGCGGAAACTCCAGTACTTCCAAATCCAAATCTGACGCCGCCCAAGGAACACCTGAACGTTCTAAAAAGTCTGCAAGCGATCAAGGAAAAGGCGAAGAAACAGCCAAGGATATTGCTCAGTCAAGTGCAATGTCAGAACTGCAAGTTATCGCCTCCCGACTAACAGATGTCCCTCCTCCCGTCATTGAATCACCACTCGTCACGACAGAGCTCAATAAAGAGTGGGAAAATCTCAACGAGCTAATCGGCCTCGAAGGGCAAGTCTCAAGAACACCTGTGAGCGATGCACAGGTAGCAGAAGGAATGGTTTCAATCATGGTCGGTAGTGTCTTAGAAACGGAGCACAGTCATATCGCTCCGCCTTCTAAGCTTCTACTTAGTGTAGAGGAAATTCCCCCACTGTATGTATTCTATAGTCCTCAACATAAAGCAGTGGTGAGGAGACAAAGAAAGAAGAGAAAGTTGGAGAATATGCTGTCACAGGACACTGAACATTTAGACATCTTATGGAAAGACCCTATGCTTCTGCGACTATCGACAAAGCGTCGGAAGTTTAGCAACTGTTGAGGGAGAAATAAAACCAAATACAGCTACTACAACAACAGCTACAACAAGCCAATGCCAGTAATGAAGCGTCCAAACAACTCGAGAAACTACAAGAAGACTTTAAGCAAATGCAGTTAAGCTATCAGAAAAGCCTGGATGAAAAAGGGAAGCAGTTGCAAGCTTTACAAGAAATACACAAGGACGAGCCCAAGATTTCCGAATTCGTTTCAGAGTCTACTAGCTTAAATGAGCAACTTCTGCAGCAACAGGAAGAGTTGGGACGTAAAATATCGCAGTGGAGTCACTATTGCGAGTTGAGCAACAAACTCACCAATCAAGTGACAGACTTGCGAAGTCACTACGACCAGGTTGACAGACGAGTGACAGAGTATCTAGCTTGGTAGGATGGAGAGGAAGGGTAGAGAGAAAATGCACCCAGAATAAACGAAAGCCATAAAGAATTGCTCTTTAACAAATGGGATGATCAAATCAGGCAGGCAGAATAGGCGGCAGAGGCAGCGGCGACACAGGCGAGCGTTCTTATAGACTAAGTAAATGAAAATTTACACAGAGCCAACTTAGTCACAGAAACCACCCAGGGATACCTACCAAACAAGTCACGAATAGAGGCAGAATGGAAAGAGAAGGCCCAGGAAAAGGGAAAAGCGATCTAGGCATTGAATAGGTTGAATTGGGAGTGCTATTGGGCATACTTAATCAAGACACACAGTTAATGGATGACGGTGAGATGCATCATAAACTCAGCCGAGAAAGTAGTGCTAGCTCTCATAGATTCCGTTTTTGCAGCCCAGCTCAGCGCAGAAGTCGGCCAACCGACTCTTGTCAAATCCATGATGAAAACTTGCAGTTTTAAGGACCAAATTCAGAAGTAGCTTATTTTTAGTAGCTTGTAGTATTTTAACCCTTCTCATGCATTTAGAGAAGGGTCCGGAGATTTGTCAAAAACTCGTCCTCAGAACATGCACTTCCGCACCCTCAGAGGAGGTTTTGATGAATGGATGGATCGAGATTTATTTTTACTTGCATTTTGATATCTGCTACTGATGTTGCACTTTTTTACTCTTGGTAGATTTTAGAACAAGTAGAGATAGATTGTTTTTGCTTGAAGCTTATGGGTAGAACTGGTCATAAATGGTACTTTTATCTCTTGGCGATTCCTGCTCATATTCTTTAAGTGATTTACAGTTTCAGTTATTTATATGTTACTGCATGAATGTATGGGTTATCATTTGGCACTTTTGTACGGTGGAGTCATATTGTTTATGTTTGACATATGAATGACTTATTATGCAATATGCTGTTCACAATTGTTTTGCCTAACTTCTTATGCAAAGTGGTTTACCTTTAAATGATTTCTATTCTTATAATGGTTGAATGATCTTTATTACCAGTTATTATTCGAAATCTTTTTAGATTGCATAATGGAAGATATACAATCCCAGGTTAGAATAGATTTGATGTGTTGATTCTCAGTAGATTACAATAGCATAGAGTAAAGTTAAAGAATCTGAATTAGATTAGCTTTAAAATACTCTTAGATCAGCATAGTTGAACTCTACACACACACACACACCCAAGATTGGGAAACTGGTCCTGTTATCCCCAGTCGGACCCGCTATACCAAACGAATAAGGAGCTGCCAACCAAGTTCCACACCGGGTGGGTATCCCCCTTGTTGTCGACCCGATTTTCGGGGCTTCAACATATTTGGCGCTAGAAGGAGGGCCTGAACATAGTGTCCGTTGGAATGATTTTCAAATCGTAACATTTGAATCTGGATGGCTACTCACAAACTTCCCATTTGGAGTTGTATCCATTTTCCTACCTCTTCCAACACTCGACCTGAAGTGGTAAGACTCTTGTCTCAGGTAAAATTCAATGGTAAGAATAACTCTTCTGCTTTTAATCATACTCTTCAGTTTATTCAAAGAATTTCAAGTTATGATATTCCAAGAATTGATGAAGGCATTTTATGCAGAATTTTTTCTCTTACACTCACAGCGGAAGCTAGAAAACGGTGCAGAAACCTCCCAGTTGCATCAATTCACAGCTGGGACCAATTCGCCAAAATTTTCATTCTTAAATTTGATTGTTATGATTATGACCAGGTATATGATTAAATTGATTATCTCCAGAAAAAAGATGAATCTATTAGGGATTTTAATATGCGATTTCATCTTGATTGTCTAAAATACGATCTTGAAAGTGAACTCATAGAGGAAGAATCTTTAGATTATGCTGCACATTCCCTGCCTTCTATATCTGATCAAGCAGGAATTAGTTCGATTTTTGTCTCTTTTCTTTCTAATATGAACGAGAATTCCAATTTGAATATACAAATCGCTCATAATGAAGAAAGCCCTCAAAGCTTAGGAGTTATCCATACTCTAATACAAGAAGACAAAAGCGAGGACGATGGAGGGAAGCCTGCCTTGGAACCAGGATATGACTTTCATACAAGGTCAGATGATCTCGTTGCAAGTCAACAAATGTAGACGCCAAGGTTAGAACAACAAACTATTCTTCTTTCAGGAAGTATCAGTACACAAAGGTATGATCTAAAACCCGATGTCTATATTGAATCTGATGAACGGATATTTTTTCATGATGATAGTTTTAAATGCGTTGCTTCAGAATCACACTTCTCTCTTTACCCTGATGTTTTTAATGATGATAACATTTCCCTTCTCAACATTAAAGATATTTCAAAAAACACAGAGGATAAGTCAAATGAGTCATCGTTAAATTTTCAAAATAAAGAGATAGCTATAGAACATCCCTTGATTGTTTCCAAGCAAGGAACACTTGAATCTCCTTGTCTGAAAATATATGACCGAAAGGAAGAATCTAGGGAAACTGGTAAAATCAGTTATGATGGTTACTTTGCCAACAACGATGTTATCGATTTATCTCAAGTAACTCATCAAAGCTCAAAAAATGAGAGATATTCTAATTCGGAAAACATATCATTCAATCCTCATTTCGAGGCCAAAGATCATTTGCCTGATTTTACTGACCAAGATGATATCCCGATCTATGATTCATACCATGAAGAAACCCCCATCCCTGTTCACAATCATAATTTATCTTCTGTTTCACATGACCTGGCTAGTTCTTGTGAACAGAAAAATTTTACAAGCTTATCCCAGTTGTGCTGTAACTTTATTTGTACAAAAAACTTTTTTTATTATTATTCCCACTTGCACTCATTTGGTACAAAATCGGATTGCATTTTAAATTTTCAGTTTTTTGATAGATTATTCTGGTATGACCAACACCTTCCAAAGGACATCTAAAAGACGAGCTACCATTATGGAAAGCTAAATTATGTCAAGGAAGTACAGGACTTCCTCCATTACATGATCATCAAGATATAAGAGAAATTCATCCTTATTTTTATGATCTAATAGATATCCAGTTGGAACGAACTTTTTGCGAGAATGAAATTTTGGACAAAATTCCAACTGGAGTATTGCATTCTTATTTCGCATCCAACGTTAACATTCCAAGAAAAATTCTGTTCTTAACACTAACGTTGGAAAGCTGCATAAGTGTAGGAATAAAAATGAGAAGGTGGCTCCATTGGAAATATCATTTCACCTAGTCAAATTTTTGTATATAATTAGAGTAGGAGTAGGATTAGTCTAGTTAGGTAGTTAGGTTTATTTTTGAAAAGTTGATAGTCAAAATAAGAAAAGAAGATCATCCCTATTGTCTACACAACCCTAGGGAAATGTCTCCTTCTCATTTCATTAAGAATTTTTCTCCATAAATAAAGTTTGCTTTGGTCAAGAGCATTCAACGTTTACAAAAGAAACCTTTTTTTCTATCAAGATTTTGAACTTCTGCTTCTATGAATGACAAATATTTTTCTTTGAAACTTGATCTTTACTATCAATAGAACTTCAATCTAGATATGATATTAGTTTCAACTCCAAGAAATTGAAGAAAGTAATCTCAGCGAAGAAATTGTTTTACCCCGGTACAATGAAAGGCATCAATAACAAGATGAGGAGTCCCTGTAGAAATAACGATTACCAAAGAAGCTTTATTATTGTCATCTAGAACTTTCTTAAGGAAAGAAAATTGACTTCCTCCCTGTCAAAGGAAATTGCAGCATTTAGGGAAGCAATCCAATAAAAACACTATATCTCAAAGAATAAGAGGTCTCATCACGAGCCGACTTATCATCATCACAAATATTATAACTTGCTGACTTTGCCAAAACTATCCACCAAAACAGGGCAACGACTCAAGATTGTTGCAATCAAAAGTCAGGGTGTCTCATCACGAGCCAGCTTGTTCAGCTAAAGTATAAATCTAGTGAATGACTGTGTCATAATTTGGCCACCAAACCAAGACATAGTTCTTTAGAGAATAAAAAAGAAAAAGTGTCAAAATGGGTTTTTCTCTGAATAGTTGTAAACACTTAGGCAGGATAAAGGATCATTACTGGTTAATAGGTAACCCTGACGAGGCTATGGACTCCTGCTAGCAGCAGAGGCTCTACCTGTGACAAAGAAGCATATTTGAAAAGGACTGCTATACAGGAAATACTTTATTTTAATTTTTATTTAAGGCCAAGTAAGGGCTGGTGTAAATGAAAGAACAAGATAAGAATACAAGTAAATAGAAAGGAGTTGAAACGAAATATGATTGATAGTTTCAAGTATAATATTTTTATCTTTCTATAATAAAGTTTAAGTTTTCTGAGAAATTTTTTTATTACTTTTAGAAGTTTGGAAAACGTCAAAAGAAAGTCAGAGATAACTGGGTCTCCCAAGTGAATCACCAATTGTTGTGGCCAGCAACAACCCCCCCTTTTTCATTTTAGTATTTGTCCAAAATGCTAAATGAATGGGGACCCCTAGTTGAATTTTGAGAAAAATCAAATTTTCCTTATTCAAAAAAAAGCTACCATCGTAGTCTTAGAATGGTCTTTTGAATATTTTTAACCTAAGTCTACGATAAGGCAAAGGTCTTTAAAAAATTGCATTAATGCGCAAGGTCCCCCAACGTTAAGCCTAACGTCGCATCGCAGTAAGTAATGTTCATAAGGAAAAACCTCAAAATCTGCCGATCTGCGATAACACCGATCGCAAGATCGCACATCGCATAAATGAAATGGAAATACTTAACAAACATCAAACTCCTGCGACCCGCGATGTTACGACATGCGATATTGCGATCGCCACGATGGCACAGTCTGCGATCGGGCGATTTGCGATAAGCGCACCTTGAGATGGCACGATCTTTAATGTAACGTAAAGCAAATCATGAATCATTTAATCGTGAATCCTTTGGGCATGCCATTTAAAGAAAAGCCACTTACCATAATCCGACCCCAAATCATGGGCTTTAAATGATAGTAAGTGGATTAGTTGTCAGTTATTTAATGAAATAAAGATGCGTGCTTTGCTAAAGAATTGCTTCACGTAAGGTGGCATATTTGGTATATCTGTTGCATTTAAAACTCTCCCATCACCTTTCTCAATCAGTCATTTCCACTTCGCTCGTAATCTACAGGAACTAGGAGATAAGAAGATTCAAAAGCCGAACGCAGGAGCAAATGGGAAAGAAAAATAAAGCCCAAGGCTCTGAGACGAAGGAAAAGGCAAAGGAGATGGCGCCCTTGTACACAGACACTGCATGCAACAGG
>APFE031166455.1:10955-28794 GCA_000404065.3 Pinus taeda | reverse complement strand
AGTGTCTCAGAAACGGAGCACAGTCATATCGCTCTGCCTTCTAAGCTTCTACTTAGTGTAGAGGAAATTCCCCCACTGGATGTATTCTATAGTCCTCAACATAAAGCAGTGGTGAGGAGACAAAGAAAGAAGAGAAAGTTGGAGAATACACTGTCACAGGACGTTGAACATTTAGATGTCTTATGGAAAGACCCTAACAACAACCCGACAGAAAATCTCACGAAGTTGTCTCAAATCGCAGGAGCATACGCTTCTGCGACTATCAACAAAGCGTCGGAAGTTCAGCAACTTTTGAGGGAGCAAGAAAACCAAATACAACTACTGCAACAACAGCTACAACAAGAGTAATGAAGCGTCCAAACAACTTGAGAAACTACAAGAAGACTTTCAGCAAATGCAGATAAGCTATCAGAAAAGCCTGGACGAAAAAGGAAAGCAGTTGCAAGCTTTACAAGAAATACACAAGGACGAGCCCAAGCTTGTCGAATTCATTTCAGAGTCTACTAGCTTAAATGAGCAACTTCTGTAGCAACAGGAAGAGTTGAGATGTAAAATATCGCAGTGGAGTCACTATTGCAAGCTGAGAGACAAACTCACCAATCAAGTGACAGACTTGCGAAGTGACTACGACGAGGTTGACAGATGAGTGACAGAGTATCTAGCTTGGCAGGATGGAGAGGAAGGGAATAGATCAAATGCACCCAGAATAAACGAAAGCCATAAAGAATTGCTCTTTAACAAATGGGACGATCAAATCAGGCAAGCAGAACAGGCGGCAGAGGCAGCGGCAACACAGGCGAGCGTTCTTATAGACAGTGTAAATGAAAATTTACACAGAGCCAACTTAATCACAGAAACCACCCCGGGATAACTACCAAACAAGTGACGAATAGAGTCAGAATGGAAAGAGAAGGCGCAGGAAAAGGGAAAAGCGATCCAGGCATTGAACAGGTTGAATTGGGAGTTCTATTGGGCATACTTAATCAAGCCACAGAGTCAATGGATGACTATGAGATGCATCATAAACTCAGCCGAGAAAGTAGTGCCCGCTCTCATAGATTCGGTTTTCGCAGCCCAGCTCAGTGCAGAAGTCGGCCAACCGACTCTTCTCAAATCGATGATGAACACTTGCAGTTTTAAGGACCAAATTTAGAAGTAGCTTATTTTTAGTAGCTTGTTGTTTCTTTTTGTTTAGATTAGAAAAAGGACGTTCATTTGAGAGACGTATCCTAAAATTTTGTAAAAACACTATTATTAGAATTAGGAAGTAGTATTTTAACCCTTCTCATGCATTTAGAGAAGGTTCCAGAGATTTGTCAAAACTTATATCCTCAAAACATGCACTTATGCACCCAAGAGGAGGTTTGATGAATGGATGGATCGAGATTATTTTTAACTTGCTGATATCTGCTACGATGTTGGCACTTCTGTATCTCTTGGTAGATTTTAGAGAAACAAGTAGAGTAGATCATGTTGTGCTTGAAAGCTTATGGGTAGAGACTAGTCATAAATGGTACTTTATCTCTTGGCAATATCTCTGCTTATATTCTTAAGTGATTTAAATGTTTCAGTTGTTTATATGTTACTGGCATGAATGTATGGTTATTCATGTTGGCCAACTTTTGTTGGGATGTCATATTGTTATGGTTTGACAATATAAGACTTATATCGAATGTGTTCACAAGTGTTTGCCCTAACCTCTTTATGCAAATGTGGTTTATCTTTAAAAGAATTCTATTCTTATAATGGCGAATGATCTTTATTACCAGTTAATATTCGAAATCTTTTTAGATCGCAAATGGAAACAAATACATCTCCGGTTAGAATAATTTATGTTTGTTTCTCACTAGATTACAATAGCATAGAGTAAAGTTAAAGAATCTGAATTAGATTAGCTTTAAAATACTCTTAGATCAGCATAGTTCAACCCTACACACACACACACACCCAAGATCGGGAAACTGGTCCCGTTAACCCTAGTCGGACCCGCTATACCAAACGGATAAGGAGCTGCCAACCAAGGTCCGGACCGGATGGGTATCCCCCTTGTTTTCGACCCGATTTTCGGGGCTTCAACACCTCCCCAGAAATGGGGTGAACAACAAACATATAAAAACTCGAAAATGAGAAGGTCCTAAAATGTTAAAAAAAAAATTAACCTTAACTAAAATTTCAAAATAATAATCAGGCCAATAACCAAATGAATAGTATCAATTTGAAATAGAAATAAATAAATATAATAAATATAAATGGCTGATATATTAATATAAATTTATTGGGCTTCCATGTTACTATGGTAGAGATGTTGCAATGCAATGAAATGTTATGTTTAACCTTAAGAATAAAAATAATCCTTAGTGGAACCATTTTTTCTAAATCAAAATTAAAAAGAAAATAATAAAAATTAAAGTTAAGATAAAAATATCTACATGGTATTGACCCATGTTATGAGAACCATGGTATTGATCCATGGTATTCATGTGTAATATAGCATATTTAAATAGTGAAATTAAAGTGGCCTAGATTCATCTTAACTCTTGATCTACAAAGGCTTGAGAGGATCAAACCTCTTAAGAAGCAAAGGTATCCTAGAGTGAAAAGAGGTTTGATCCCTCTAGGAGCTTTGTAGATCCAAAATTAAGATGATTCTATATAGTAGATATGTTGTAAATTAGTGTCATGTAATATAATGTAATATCTATTGAATAAAACTTAAACTAAATAAAAAGATTAATATATTGTAAACATTTTAATGAGATAAAAATAAAATTAAAATTAAAAAGTGAAAGGAAAATTAAAAATTATAAAATGAAAGTAATGATATAAAAGTAAAAAAATAAATAAACGATGATATTCATGGCGAATATATCTTTTTTTGGAGTACTCTCTAATGCGACTTTTTGGAGATGCTGGTCATCCAAAAATTTCATTATTATGGCCATCCACGCCTCCTATTCTCTATCACCTCCATCTTTGTCACCTCGCGAGAACGATCCTCCGTTACCTCTGTCTCTGTCACCTCGGACGCCAGCTCCTAACATTAACTTCACCAACCCATTGTGCCAACTCCATTTGAATTTTCATCTGCTACGTTGCATCCTTTTCTACTCAGCCCAAGCCCAAAACTTTTGTTGCATCCGCTCAAATAAGAAGAATTACTCCACCCCTACTCTGTTGCATCTGCTCAAATCATAAGAACTACACCACTGCTACTCCATTTCATTCGCTGAATCTCAATTACTGACGAATCTTTTGACTGTAATTCACGAGAAACATGCACATAATTGAACTAGGTTGTGCCCTTCTCTAGAATTTGGACCACGATGATTTTGTGGACTAGAAAATTCTAGACCTAGCAAGAAAAATGAAGGAAAACACCAACTATAACATCTTCACACCCACAAAAAACCACTGCAATTTTATCTGGGTCATAAACCTTCCTCTTCTAGAAGAATAAGACCACTCCCTTAAAAGTAGTATAGAGTAGGGTGAACTTCAAATTGTTTTATATCCTATATACTCTTTTTCCATGAATGTTTTTGAGTGAATCGTCCACCTAAACTAGTTAGAATGAACTCTTTTGACCCTAATAGAATAGCCTGAACTCGAGAAACTAGTCTAAACTTACTTTTGTTTGGTGGGAGTGAATAACTCTACTGTTCCCACGAGGAAAGCTTGTTATAGTATCCCCATCCACTTTACCAAACTTGGCAAGACAAATCAAGGAAAACGTTATCTATAACTTCTTCACACCCGCAGACAAATAGTGAAAAAAACTTCTGGAAGAACTCCTTGTCTTGAAAAATGCCATAATCATTGTACCATATAGGATGGACCACTTTATCATAACAATGAATGAAGGCTACTGAATTCAAATTCTCATCAAATTTAAGATCCTCTTCAAATATACTGTCAGCTCCAAATGCCTTCCTCCATGCCTCACTGAATGACCATAGGGGCATAGCAAGAAGATAGAACTACTCAAACCTCACTAAAGGGAAGGATAGAATGAAAAGGTTGGTCCCTGAGTTAAATCTATTCTAGGCCTGGGTGGAGTTTCCCAGCCTTCCACTCCTTTCACTGGTGCTTATCCTTTTGGGATGTCACCAAGTGGGATTCCCTAAGTTCCCTCAACCTCCCCTTCTATTGCTTCCACATCTATGACTTCAATGGATAGTGTTTCAACATCTTTGTAAGGTTTCACTTTTGGAAGTGGACATGTTCCTTATTTGAATCCATCATTGAATTTAGGATAAATGTCCTTCTCTTGTCAAGCTTAAAATATTAATCATTTTCAAAGGAGCCAATCATGGGAAAATCCTTTTATGATTGGTTTTAGGTCTGGGAATCTCTCCAATTTATTTTGTCAGCAAGAGTGTATGTCATGCCCTACTATTGGTACTTCATAGGTTTTTCCTCCTTTGGCTAGTGTTTAAAATCCTTACTAGGGGCTCTCCCCTTCACATAAAGTTTTCCTCGTGGGAATTTATCCTATGACTCGTAATATTGTAATAGGGGGTGGAAATCCTCTATATACCCCTGGACTAAAAGGTTTTCCTTATGGTTTATATGCTTTTTCAAGTAATTTGTGGCATCCTAGTGCCTCTCAAAATCTAGGATAATCTTTCTCTAATGTTGGGAAATCTACTCTTGGAGCTTGGAATTTTGTTGTTCCTTCACACTTACCATACCAAGAAATTATTAATTTTACATATATTTCAAAATTAACTAGCAATATGATCTGTTATAATCTATCTTGGCCTTTGATCCCCATTAAAATTCCATCTAACATTCCAAAATTTGAAGGGAAGTCTGGTGAGGACCCAGTAGACCATATAACCACTTTCCACCTATCTTGCTCATCAAACTCCTTGATTCATGGTTAAATTAGGTTGAGAATTTTTTAACATAATGTAACTGGAAATAAAAAAAATGATATATTGAGTTAAGGGGGGCTAATTTTTCTATGTTTGGTGAAGTAGCTACAATGTTTCTCAATCATTTTCAATTGCCTATCTGTTATGGTGTTCGAACTAAACTTCTAACTAATTTTGAGTAGGAAAAAACTAATCATATTTGTAACCACATTCAAGAGAGTCACAAAAGGAAGAGATTAATCAAGGTTTATATCCATAATGAGTTCCTTCTATGGTTTTTAAAATCACTACAGCCGAAGATATCTAAGGATGTGTCACTTTCTAGAGTGTTCACTAAAGAGCATGCTATCTTTAGAGCCCATCGGTTAGAACTTATTTATTACAAGTCTATATTCCTCTATAAGAAACAATTGATGCTCCTAGATCGAAGATCAATCTCACCAAAATGAAACCAGGCCCCCATGCTAATGCATTTGTAGGATCAATTGATAGTAATACAACTAGTTTGTTGAATCAATTACAACAATTGTCATTAAAATATGGATCTTCAACATAGACTACACCGTTAGTGTCTACTCCTTATCAAACTTTAGTGGTTAATGTTGTTCAATATTCAAAAACGAAAGAAATTTTAAACATTCTAAGGGAAGAAGAAAGGACATGCTAAGAAGAAATATATGGGAGGGAAGGGAAATGAGAATAAACCCAATAATCAAACCACTAAGGGCAATAAGGAATTGAGAAAGAAGGTTAAATAACCATGCAATTTCTGTAGTGGGGATCATCTGACGCATCCTTTTGCAAAGATTCAAGAGTGTCAGTGCTTTTTAACTCTGCAAAGTTCTTCTAGTTCATAGGTTGTGCTTACTAATCCTTTTCCCTAAGGGATAAGATTAACTATTGGTACAAATTCTAGTACTAAGACCCCAACAGGGGGAAACTAGGATGGTGAATCTACATCATAAATATATATATATATATATATAGGGTTAAGTCTCATGTTGATATTTCAACTAGAGCTCATGATTATGGAGAGCCAAAACCTTCTAAGGCTAAAGCTACTTATGATACCCCAAAACCTCTCCATATAGAGAGGCCCACAGTTGGGACTATATCTTGGATGTCGAAAGGTTGTTAAAAATGTTTGACTTATAATCCCAATGCTAGGGCTACTCCGAAATATTCCATTGTTGGAGATTTAGCTCATATCCCTTATGGTATTTTGACATTATATGTGATCTAATTGTGTCATGCGCAAATGTGTACTTTACTCACTTCTATCAGAGATATTGACCCAAAAAACTCTTTGGTGATTACATTTGATATTTCAAATGTTAAAACGATACTCCCTCATCATATGGATTTTCATATTCAATCTACATATCAGAAGAAGACCATATTTCAAATTGTAGTTGATGAAGGGGCTTCCATGTGCATCATGTCTATATCATGTTGGAAAATTATCAGGTCCCCTGAAGTTGTTCCCTCTCCTACTCTCTTAACTACATCTGATGTTCATTCTCATAGGCCTCATGGGACTCTCCTGCCTTCCCTATTTGTGTAGGAGGCAAGGTTGTTAACATAGAATTCAAGATAGTCAATGTTAATCTCAATTATAATATCTTATTGAGTCACAATTGGGTTTACTTAATGGATTCCATTGTCTCATCATTATTCCACATAATATGTTTTCCTTATGAAGGGATAATTGTTATGATTAACTATGTAGGTTATTCTCCCAATGAACCCATTAATGCATTTGTTGACTGTACTGTATTGTTGCTGAAGAATGCCAAGCAACCTATTGAGAATTTAGGAGTTGGAATCTATTCGGATTTGATGGGTACTTCTGATCTTACATATCTTCTTGTTCATGCCAATGCCATTTCATCTTCTATAATATATCCTTGACAATTTCCTTTTAGAACTCATTATTTTTCATATCCTTGGTGTTATGAAACCAGCTCACAGAAAGATAGAAAAGATAGATCAACACCATAAAATTCAGCCTCTTCATGGGGGAAACCTCCTTTACATTACAAAAATGAATAATTCTTTGACGATTCAAATGAAAATACCTCCTTTCTATATATAGGAGTCTAAGTGGTCACAATATAACCAGGCCGACCTAACAATAATAATATAAAGGCACAAAAATAACAATAGAGGTATTATATGGGGCACAATACTAACAATATAGGGACAATAAGGTCACAACAATAACAATAAGGGATACAATGAAAATAGTAATAGGGGAATCACTAGTATTATAGGGACCTAACTTGCCCATATCCTACAAAAAAGTGTTGTCTTCAACGCTTGAATAGTTTTGGATGCTTCTGTATAAAATTCTCATCCTCCTATGTGGAATCTTCAATGGGTAAGTTCTTCCACTTGACGAGATACTATGAAATTTATCAATTTCATAGTTGTCAGGTTCTTCTTTCTTTGACTGCTTCAGGTTCCAAGATGATTTTTCCTTCCTCATTAAGTTCTGGAAATATTTTTCGAATTGGAAGCATGTCATCTATAACCTTCTTTAAGCATGAAACATGGAAAGCTGTGTGCACTCAGGAAGTTGCAGGAATCTCCAATTTGTATGCCATAACACCTATATTTTGCAACACCTTGTACGAACCATAATACTTTGGTGATAATTTATTATCCTTCTTAGCTTGCTTGAGGGACATTTTGTTTATATTGTTGTAGCCGTAGGAATACCCAATCACCTACATCAAAACTTCTTTCATTGCAATGTTGATCTGCTTGTTGTTTCATTCTATTATATGTCAATGTGAGGTTATCCTTTAATAGTTGGAGAACTTGTTGTTGACGGTCGATGTGATCTTCCACTGCTTGAACCTTAGAATTTTCTCTTAAATATGACGTGATGGATGGTGGATGATATCCATAAATTTCCATAAATGGCGTCATTTGTACTGTAGCATTGAAGGAAGTGTTATACCACCATTCAGCTAGAGGCAACCATTTGACCCATTGTATTTGTTTATCAGATAAAAAGCAATGAAGATATCCTTCCAAACATTTTCTTACTATCTCAGTTCACCCATCAGATTGAGGATGATAAAATGAGCTATGAGCTAACTGAGTACCAAGACAAAAAGATAATTATGTCCAAAAATTTCCAGTGAAAATGGGATCTCTGTCACTTACAATAATCTTTGGGATTCTATATAGCTTTTGAATTGTTTCCATAAATGCAGTAGAAACTTTGATCGCTTTAAATGGATGAGATAATGCACAAAAGTGTGCATACTTGTAATTTTGTCAACCACCACCATGATAACACTCTTTCCTTTGGGCTTGGATAAACCTGTGATAAAATCCATTGAAACCTCCTCCCAACATTGGCCTGGAATGGGTAAAGGTTATAATAGTCCTGGGGTCTTAATTGCTTCAACTTTATTTTGTTGGGAAACCAAACATTCCACCACAAACTTTTGAATATATGATTTAAGGTCATCCCAAAAAAAATCATTCTTAACCCTATGGTAGGTTTTTAGAAATCGTGAGTGCCGTCCTAAGGGAGAGGTGTGCAATTCCCTAAGAATATTTTGTTTGAGTTGGGAATTCCTACATAGGTATAACCTATCCTTTTACCATAAAAAATCATTTCTCTAGCTAAATGTATTAGATGTACTGGGATATTGTTGTACCTTTTGAATGAGTGCCCACACTTCCTCATCATTCTTCCATTCATTCCCTACTTCGTTTATCCAATCTAGTTGGATAATAGAAATGGAGCAAAGAAATGATTCCACATTTTCATCCTTTCTTGAGAGTGTATCTGCCACAACATTTTGCTTCCCTCTTTTGTAGATGATTTCAAAATCATAACCTAACATGTTTGTGACCCATTTTTGCTGCTCTTCAGAAGATACTCTTTCTTCTAAAAAGTATTTAAGACTATCATGATCTGTTTTTACCTTGAAGTGTCTTCCCATTAGGTAGGGTCACCATTTCTTAAGTGCATGTAGTATTTCCAACATTTCCTTTTAAAAGTGCATGTAGTATTTCCCAACATTTCCTTCTCATAAAAGCTTCGTGTAATAATTTCTTGATTGGACGACTTCGAAGAAAGGGATTTCTCTTGATTAAAACAACACAAATTCCATTTCCTGAGCATCAATTCCAAATAAAAGTTTTTGTGAAGTCTGGTGTAGCTAAGAACTGGTTGCTTGGCCAATTCCCTTTTAAGATGTTCAAAGGCCTTCGTTGCTTCTGGAGTCCATGAAAATGCATATTTCTTCAATAATGTTGTTAGAGGTGTTGTTATTCTCCCATAATTCTTAACAAACTTGTGATAATGCCATGTCAACCTGAGAAATCCTCATAGATGATTTATGGATGTGGGCATTTATCATTCGTTAATGGTTTTAATTTTGCTAGGGTCTACCTTAACACCTTCATGAGATACAATATGACCCAGATATTCCACCTCTTGTACTCCAAAGAAACATTTGGTTATTTTTGGATATAATTGTTTCTCCTCCAATAGTTTGAGCACCATGTCAACATGTTGGACATGATCCTTCCAAGACTTCTTTTAGATTAGTATATCATCCAAAAATACTAACATAAATTTTCTAAGGAAGTGTTTGAAAAAGGAATTCATCAAACTTTGAAATGTAGAAGGTGCATTAGTAACGCCAAAAGGCATGACCAAAAATTCATAATGACCCTGATGAGTTCTAAATGTTGTTTTAGGAATGTATTCATTTTTCATTCTAATTTAATGATATCCTAAACTAAGATCCAACTTGGTGAAGTAAATCGATTCATGCAATTCATCGAATAATTCATCAATGACAGGAATGGGAAATTTATCTTTAATAGTAATCTTGTTGAGCTCCCTATAATCTAGACACATGCACCATGATCCATCCTTGTTGTTAACCAATACTATTGGAGCAGAGAAAGAACTTTGACAAGGTTGACTTATACCAGCCTCTAGCATTTCTCCAACCATACATTGAATTTCATTGTTTTGGACTTAGGGATATCTATAAGGTTTGACATTTGTAGGAACACTTCCTGGAATCAAATTAATAGCATGATCATGATCACAAATAGGTGGGAGGCCTCTAAGAGTCTCAAATACCTTCGAATGATTGTCCAAGACTTCTTGGATATTTGGAGAAATCGATGATTTCGATGTGGGAACCTCTAGTGAACATAATTGTGCAATTATGCCTCGTTATTCTTTCTTTATAAGCTTTGTAATTTCATTAGCATTGATTATATTTCTTGGTTTCCCTATCATATCCCTTAATTCAACTTATTTTCCTTCTGAAAAGAATTTCATGAAAATTTCATGAAAATTGAAAGCTATTGTACCCAAGGATTGTAGCCATTGGACTTCTAGTAAAACATCAGCACCACCCATTGGAATGGAAATCATTAGGCTGTTCAATACATATTCTCCTATGGATAGCTTGATATTATGGTGCTTCCTTGAGCAATTTATGGTTCCTCCACTTGCAACCATCACTTGACATTTTGGTGCTAGACATAGGAAGAAATTCAACTCCTTGGCTATCTTACAATGAATAAAATTATGGGTACTTCTCGAATCAATCAACACTATTACCTTTTTCTTCTTGATATGCCCTTCGTCAGATACATTTCTTCCTTTTCTAGGGTTTCTTCCTTGTGTATATCCTATTCTTTTGATGTTTCTTGTTCCTTTTCTTCCTTCTGTTCACAATCAATGTAAAATAATTTCTTCTCGGCACACTTATGACCTTTAGTGTATTTTCTATCACAACTGTAACAATCCCCTTTTGCTAATTTTCCTTCCAATTGTTGCAGTGCAAACCTTGTAGGTTGTGGATGGCTAGTGGTAGCAATAGTTCCATATTTATGATTGTGAGTGGTAGGCTTCCTTGTTTCCATAATTTTGATTTCCATTTTTCTTGCCAACCTAAATGCCTTCTCCAATGAATCTGGTTCCCAAAGGTGAACCTCATGTTGGATGTTATATTTTAAAGTCCCTATGAACACATCAATCCTATGTTCCTCTGGAATATCTTTTACCGTTATATTCGATTTTTGGAAGTCCTCAATGTGCTCCATCATTGAACCCTTTTTTTTGAGATTTATCAGTTGGCTAAAAACAGTGTTTCTTTTTATATCCTCATAACGTGTTGTCATTTCACCCATAAAAATAGCCAAATTGACAATTTTTTTATGACAGCAAAGCCACCGATACCATAAAAACTAATTTGGTTCCAAATATAAAGTTGCAATGCGTAACTTTTGTGTGTTTTGCACATTATGGAGATCGAAAAATTGCTCCATATATAGTATCCATGTTCTGTGATCCTTGCCATCAAAATTCCTCATATCGATCTTTGGAACATGGTGGTTCTTTGATCCAACATTAGAGTCTATGAAATCATGATTAACTATTATTTTGTTCTGATCATGAGTTTCCTTTACTACCCTTTCACCATTAGTAAGCATTTCTTGTAGAAAACTTGTCAAATATGTCTTCAAATTTGTCTTCAAATCTTCCATGCCTTTCTTTAAATCATCCATCTTAGCTTCCACACCATCCGTCTTAGCTTCCACGCCATCAATCTTAGCTTCCACATCATTCATCTTAGCTTCTATGTCTTTCTTTAAACCATCCATATTAGCTTCCACACCTTCTTTAAACCATCCATATTAGCTTCTACGTCTTTCTTTAAAACATCCATCTTATTTTCTGTTACTTTTTGTGTGACTGAAATTTGTTGCCCTTGGTCTCATGATTTTGATATATCATGTTGTATTTCTTCCTCTTTTTCATGAGTCATGCTAGAGCTTTCAGGTTACTTACTAGGTGTTTCCATTTTCTTTCTTCGGGGCATCAATTAGCAATAATAATGCTTCACTATGCCCTTTGAATTCATTCAAACTAATTTTTCAAATAAAGCTTATACAAAAATTTAAAAAAACTACACACCTTTTTTCACTTTGTAGGAGCTTGATATTGAATCTGATTATCTCTATAATTTTGGATCTCCCAAGTCTGAAATTTCTTCCTGTGGTAACCCTATAAGTAATATTCCTAACCCTGCAAGTCTGATCAAGATTCGATTCTCCAATGAAGAGTTATGCCAAATATCCCATGATGACCAGTATAAACTCATTTAGTAGACATAACTTGTATGATGTGTCACGGGTCAATGTTTCAACCCTATGTTCTAAAAATGATACCCGAACAAGCTTAGTCCATCCTCTTTTTGTAACATCTTATGAAAATTCAATCTGATGCTTAGCGAGAAAATTATGACAATTTTCCCAAGGTGATCTATTTGTAATTTAATTTGGGGGTGTGCAAAAACCCTAACTTGCTCAGATTATATCTTCGAAAATATAGCAAGACAAAATTTGTAAATTTGCAGCCGAGTTCTAGACTTGTTTTCCTCTCAAATGGTTTTTTTTTTTAGCTTGTAAAACTTCGTAGAGAAAGAATTGTGAAAATTACATGATGGTTTGTTTTATATGAAACTCTGGAGCTTTCAAAAACCCTAAATTCTTCATATCATATCTCCGAAAATATAGTGAGACAAAATCTAAGATTCAGACTAGAGGTTCAGCGAGATTTAGTCTCAAATTGTTTTGTTTTTGGCTTATGAAACATCGCAGAAAAAAATTTATGGAAAAAATTCCACGATGATCTATTTCAAGCAACAAAACCCTAGAATCCAAAGCTCTCATACCAAATGTTATGAAACGAGCTCACAAAAAGATAGCAAATATAGATCGACACCTTTCAATTTAGTGTCTTCGAGGTGGAAACCTCCTTTACATTACACAAATGAATAATTCCTTGATGATTCAAATGACAAAACCTCCTTTCTATATATAGGAGTCTAAGGGTTCATAATGTAACCAAGCCGACCTAACTATAATAATATAAAGGCACAATAATAACAAAATGGGTAAAATAGGGGCACAACAATAACAATAAGGGATAAAATGACAATAATAATGGGGGAATCACTAGTATTATTGGGACCTAACACTTGGCACTTTCCTCCTCCTACTACCACAGTAGAAGAAGGGAAAGTGGGTGGAATGACTTATCACATATTTCCAAAGGAAATTATGTATCAATCTATTGTGAATTATGCAAATTCTTATCCCATCCCTCTCCCATCAGAGCATGCGAATAATGATGTGGATCTGGTATTGATAGTTGATTCTACTTTGGATATCAATTTCCTTGATATTGTTTTACCATGTGAATAGGAACTTTAAGAAGCAGTGACTGGTATAGAAAATATTGTGGGATGATTTGCCTCATAAGTCCTATTGTATCTTAAACTTGTGTGAAGTTGAATGAAATTTGTCTAGTCCTTCCTCAAGTGGAAGTGTTCATAAAATTTTAAACCCTTTCACTCCATCACATATTTTTGTCTAGGGTAACATCTCTAATATTTAGGAAACCATTCTGGTGAACATTTCTATGAATCCTAATGTTATTGAGAATATCTTCCTTGGAGCTCAACATTCCCCTGAAGTAATCAAAATATATACCAATCTCCTTAAATATTTTCAAGATGTATTCGCTTGGTATTATGAAGAAATGTTGAGAATTAATCCTTCGATAGTTCATTAAAATCAAGAATTATGAAAAGGAAAAGTCTTTACAGGAAAATATTGGTCGGTTAATCCTTGGAAAGTTGTAGCTGTTAAGGCTGATGTGGAGAAGCTTCTTATGGAAGGTACCTTTGACTAAATGGGTTTCAAATAAAGTCCCTACTAAAAAAAAGAAAGGAACAATCCATGTATGCATCGATTTTATCGATCAAATTATTGATGAGTGCGCTAGAAATGAAATAGTTTCCTTCATTGATGGATTTTCTGGATACAATCAAATAACAATGCATAATAAAGATCAATAAAAGGCAACATTTATCTACCCCTGGGGTATGTTTTCATACAAGAAAATGTGTTTTGGCCTTAAAAATTCTAGGCCTACCTTTCAATAGGCTATGTCCTATTCTTCGCATGACAACAAGCATATAATTGAAGCTTATTTGGATGATTTAGATTCTCAATCTCGCAAGAGAATGGAACATCCAAAACACCTTCATTTAGTTTTTGAGAGATGTCATTACTATAAAACCTTGTTGAACCCCAATAATTGCATATTAGTGGTTACATATGGTTGGTTATTTGGATGCATCGTGTCTAATGAATGGATTCATGTTGACCCCTTTAAAGTTGAGGCAATACTTTAGTTCCCTCCAAGGTTGAGCATCCATTAACTTGAAAGTCTGCAAGGAAAAGTCATTTTTTTAAGGAGATTTATCGTAAAATATGTTGAAATCACAAAAGGATTTATGTGTCTATTTAATAAAAGAGTTCCATTTATTTGGGATGATTTTTCTCAATGATCATTCGATGCTTTTAAAAAGGAATTGACCTCTCCTCCTCTTCTGAGTCCACTTGATTATAGCAGATATTTCCTCTTGTACCTTATAAAAGTCGAATCAAGTATTGGTATGGTTTTGGTTCAGGGAGATAATTGCGTGAGGGATAATGTTATTTATTATCTATGTCATGGCTTTGTTTGTCCTAAACTTAGGTATTCCCATATTGAGAAATTGGCTTTGGCAATAGTTCATGCTGTCCAGCGACTCTGTCATTACATTTTTCTCAGAATTTCTTTTGTATTGGTTGACGTCAACCCATTTCAATTTGTTCTTAGTAAGCAACTGATTGGGGGAAAATACAATAAATGGATTGTCATTTTACAAGAATTTGATCTCAAGTTTATGTCACCTAAGTTGAATAAATCTTTAGTTTTTGCATAATTGACTTCGAAATTGCCTTGTGAAGGAGATGTTATTTACAAATAATCATTTCTAGATGATCATCTCTTTCTTATCTCCTCTTAAGATCCTTGGTATAGAGATATCATCATATATCTCCAAAATTCGAGTTTCCTTAGTCTTTTTCTAAGGATTAACATTGAAAATTGCATCATGTGGCTAAACATGATCCTATCATTGGTGATACTTTATACGTGGGATTTATTCAATCCTTAGACATTTTTAAAATTAGAAGAAGTTGAGTCAATTTCAAATCACTGCCACAGCGAATCTTGTGGAGGTCATATATCCGAGATTTTTACAACCCAAAAAATATTGCTTGCAAATTATTTTTGGCCCTCGATATTTGACTATTTTATTGAAATGGCCAAGAAATCTTGTCCTTGTCAAGTTTATACCCGAAAAATGTGGATCATTCATCTTCAATTTTTCTTGTCATCCATGCTGGTCCATTTCCTAAGTGAGGTATTTATTTTACTACTTGTAACCAAGTTTTGGCTATGGGCCACAAGTATATTATCATACCAGTAGACTACTTCACTAAGTGGGTCAAATATATGCCTAATTCTAATAACGATGATGATAAAATGACTCCTTTAATGTTTATTCAAATCATTTCACGCTTCAGTATTGCTAAAGAGATTGTCATTGATGATTGTAGTCACTTCCAAAATAATATGATGTCTGAGTTGGCTTTGAAGTTGGGATTTTAGCGGTAGCATTAACCTCATTATTATCCTCACCCTAATGGACAAGTAGAAGTTGTCAATAAATCCATTAATACTATCCTACAAAGGACGATCAATCAAGATAAATATAACTTGAACATCATGTTGTATCCCTCACTTTGGGTATACTAAATGTCTATTAAGTCTGCTATTATTTTTAGTCGTTTTTAGTTAGATTATGGATTGTAATCAATCTTTCCTATAGAATGTGAAATTCCATCTCTCAAATTTCCAATCCATATTCTTCAAGACACCTCGAAACTTAAAGAACACCTCATTCATTTGGAACATCTCAATGAACAACATTGGGAACATCATAGGAAAAGCATAAAATCCCAGTATGAGAAGATTGTATGACCTAGGGTTTTCTATGAAGGTGACCCTATTTTGGTTTATGAACAAGATGAAAACATATTGGGGCTAGGAAAATTGTAACATATGTGGTAAAATCCTTTTATTACTAAAAGGATCTTGAAGAACGATGTGTATGAAGTGGTTTAATTTGAAGGAAATTCGTTGTTGGAGCCCAGAAATGGGCTCTATCTCAAGAAGTAGTATACCTAGGCTCTTTCCTAACATTTGTTTTGTTTTATAAATATTGTACATAGTCTTTTGTTTCTATCTATGGGTGTCATGGTGATGATGATATTTTTTGATCTTCCTCTGCACATTCCGATGGGTGATTTCGTGTATCTATGATTCACACATGGTGCTAGTAGACATTCTTAGAATTTATCTTTCATTGCTTGGGCAATATATTATCAATCTAGTGAGTTGTTAGTATCAAGAACCATATGTATTGGTCTTATTTCTAACAATATGGTGGAGTATAGTGTCATTAACAATTTACTATCTGAAGAAATATCTTATGGTATTGAATTGTTAGTGGCTTATTTCGATTCAAAATTGGTTATGTCTCAATTAAATAAAATTTATCGTGTGAGGGATCCTTTATTACATTGCCAAATTTCTGAGTGTGAGATTATTGCAAACACCATTCACTTTTATTACTTTCATTCATATACCACGATCACATAATGCATTTGTTGATTCTATAACTAACCAAGCATTAGATTGGCATATTAATCATTCATTGCATTAAATCAAAATATCCCAAAATAATTTGTATATATGATCGAATCATCAGAAAATATTTTTATATGGATGTATGTAGTATGTAAAAATATTACAAACTATGGAAAAATGACCTACAAAATTAGAGCTTAATCTCGATCATTTTCATATATCAAAAAGCTGAGTTAGGTAAATATAAAGCTGCAGGCCCTACCCTAGATGAGCATCTCGGAAGAAGACAATCGCATTTTCCACCTGAAAGATTCGCACACTCTCATGGTACTCTAACCAATCATCTCCGTATAGCTTCAGGGAGATCCTGTATTGCTTCAATTATAACATGGAGATTCAAAATCTCCAAGTTCCTCTAAATAAAATGAAGAACCCTCTCAGACGCAATGGATGCTCTCTCCATGTATCTCTCACGACAACTATGGCTCTATAGACTCTGGGGTCTCATTGGTCCATGTGTCTCCTTCTGGAAGTACTAGCTTCACGTCCCCTCAAACGTCTAAACCTTCATAGGGGTCATCCTCTATGTTCATCAATCGTTGATCCCACTAGTGGAAGAAATCATCATCAAAGGTTGCTTATGTAACTTCACCTTTGCCAAGTTTCCTGATCAGATTTAACCATCTGGCCATACTAGGTTCTCTAAGACTCGTGGTGGCAGTAGCTACTCTAGGTAATATTATCGAGATCCTCTTGAATAAAAATGGGCAAATGATGATATCATAGTCAAAGTTCTTTATTACTCCCTTTCTCACTCATGTAAATTATTTCGTCATATTGGTAAAGAGTGTTGTACAACAATCATAGGTTATGGGTCTTAGGAATTTTACTAGCAAGAACATAGCGAGTCATGAAGCCTGATGTAATGAGGCTAAACCTGCTATTATGGAGATGGTAAAAACAAAGGTCTTAATTGGAAGGCTTTTGATTCCTTTTATTGGAACATTTGATATGACCTTGTTAGTATTTGGTGAACAATATATGACAATATAACCAGCAATGTTAAGGCCTCCACCAGCCTTCCCTTTCAAGTCAACTACTTCTCCCCTTTTGTAAAGTATTGTTATGAAGTAGATATACTCTACTTCGATCTATAAAGGTGTATGATTTATGATGAATAGCTCCTACTGTAGGTCCCAATAATGAATTAAAATTTACAACAACTTAGTTTTGGTTCTTATGTTGGGCATCATGAAGAATTTGAGAGATCCACAATCTTTTAATTCATCCAATTCTTCTTGATCATTTAAAACTTCACTAATAACTGTTGGGTTCTGTAGTTAACCGAGGCTTAGGG
>APFE031166455.1:0-10672 GCA_000404065.3 Pinus taeda | reverse complement strand
AGAGCTGCGAGATCGATTGTAGTGGTGAAAGAAGATGTCGAGCAGTGGAAAGATAGAGATCGAGAAATTTAATGATTAAAGTTTTGAGTTGTGGAAACTCAAGATGGAGGATCTATTGGTGGATAAAGATCAGTGGATCGCAGTAGATCTGGGTACTAAACCAACAGAAGTGTCCGATGAAGAATGGAAGAAGTTGGATCAGAAGGAAAACAACACAATACAATTGTGTGTCTTAGATTTAATATTGGTAAATGTATCAAGGGAAGCTAAGACGAAGGATTTGTGGGACAAGTTAGGGAGTTTGTACCAATCTAAGTCTCTAGTGAATAAACTATTCGAGTGGAAAAAGACATATAACCTAAGGATAAGAGATGGAGACTCGGTGATAGAGCATATAAACACATTTAATACTGTGGTAAGTCCATTAGCATCTATTGATAATAAAATTTCAGATGAATACAAGTGCATCAGTTTGTTGTGTTCTCTACTAGATTCGTGGGATAGTTTGGTTATTGCAATAAGTAGCAATGCAACTACCTTGCAATTTGATGAAATAATCTCGTCCTTGTTGATGGAGGAGAGGAGACGGAAAAGTATGGAGAGCCATAATGGTGATGCCTTGTCTTTACGGGATGGTCCCAGAACAGAAACAAAAATAAGTCATCGAGTGGGAGATCTAAATATAGAGGGAGATCTAAGTCTCCAGGAAAACCTGTAAAGGTGGTGTGCTAGAAATGTGGAAAGGAAGGGTACTATAAATGGGACTGTAAATCTAAAGCACCTGATAAAGGAAAGGGATCTAATGATGCTCCTTTTGTAAAGGTGAAAACCACATCAAATGAAGGTGGTAATGTGTACCTAGCTTCTTCAAGTACACATGTAGATTACGAGGCATGGTTGATTGACTCAGGTGCATCCTTTCACTTCACTCCCCATAAAGAGTGGTTCTGCGAGTATGAGAAATATGATGGTGGTAATATATTCTTGGGCGATGAGAGGAAGGCTAGAATTGTTGGTCACAGAAAAGTAAAGTTGAAGCTGGAAGGTGGAAGGGTTAAAACCTTCTGACCAGCCAAGATATTCTTGCATTAGCCAGAAATCTGATTTTTGTAAGCAAGCTAGATGATGCAGGTGTAGAAATAGTGTTCGAGAAGGATACCTGCAAAACGGTTCGGGGAGCACTGGTATTGATGCGCGGAGTTTGGATTGGAACTTTGTACAAGCTACAAGGTAGCACTGTTATTGATGGTTGCAATAGTTATGTGGTTCCTGAAAGTGGAGAAGAAAATCTAGTTGTCTCTCGAGTGAAGACCATGTTGTGGCATCAAAGGGTTGGACATATTGGAGAGAAGGGACTTCGAATACTTCATGGTAGGGTATGGTAGAAGGTATGAGTAATATCTCTCTGGATTTTGATTTCCGTTAAAATTGTGTATATGGGAAGTAGAATCGGGTGAGTTTCCCCTCTAGTGGTAAGAGGGAAAAAAATATATTAGAACTTGTGCACAGTGATGTGTTTGGACCTGTGAAGGTTCCATCACTGAGTAAGTCTATGTAATATGTATCATTTATATATGACTTCTCAAAGAATACATGGATATATTTCCTTAAGAAGAAATCTGAAGTGTTTGACATGTTTAAAGAATTTAAGGCTCTGGTGGAAAACCAGAAAGAGACGAAGATAAAGGTGTTGAGGATAGATAATGGTGGAGAGTTTTGCAGTAGGAGATGCATTGACAAAATATGTGAGCCCTGAGAAGTTCTCTTGGTGTAGAGAGACAATCGGCATTTTAAGGCTAGAAAAATGACTAAGCTCTCTTGGGGCCCCCTGTGGAAAGAAAACAACAAGTGGGAGAATGTTGGGTTGTGTTATATTCTTTCCATGACTAGCCCACATTGTTAACTGGGGGTTAGAGGGGGGGTCACAAGGGGGTTTTAGGTGTAACTATAACCGCACTTTATGGGGTCTGAGGCAGCGCCCCAGAAGCTTTTGGTTTTTGACCCTATGTTAGGTTATGCGGACCCACCTATGGTTTTGCGCATGATTTTCGCACATGTTTTTTGGACGCGACGGTTTTCGGTCCATGGTATTGGACATGATGTTTTCGGTCCATGGTATTGGATGCTTCGGCATGTATAAATATGTATTATAAAATTGAAAGGAACATAATGAAAAAATCAAGTTGGTAGTCCCGGTTTTGGGATCTAGGGGAAATATCTATGTATATGTGTTTTATGTGTTACACTCTTGCATTGTTTATTTTCTATCTTTAAGAATTTGTATGCAAGTAGTTTCTATATGGAGTTGAAACCTACATCAACATCACTACTCTGTTTCTCTCTCCAAATGATAAACATCCTGCAAAACAGAGGGATTTCATTCGTTAGAAATTAAGTTTTTCAATCATACTTTACCCGTACAGGAATTTTATAAGAGACGGACAAGTAGACACATGGATTTCCCTTAGAAAATTTGTGTATAGGGCTTCTATAGGAAACTTTCAAATTATCGACCCGCGTACATGCCGAGCATTTTTTGGAAACATAAAATCCCTCCATAAAATTGATTTCAATCATAAAATATTTGATCAAATTGTTAAGTTTAGGAATAATAATTACCTAGAGATCGTGTGTGATGAATTCTTCAATGTATTTGATCAGATTTGTTTACCCACATTTTCTCCAAGAGCCCTCTTCTCAGCACCTGGGTGAGTCCAAAAGGTCTTTTTATAGTCAAAATTTAAAAACCCACTTTTCTTAAGTTCATTACCTAAAAATATATTGGAAAACGTCGCCAAACACACTTGTTGGTCCAAATTTCAAGGTTATTATACATCATCCATGTGTCGTCCATGCCACATGGCGGGTCCTGAGTGGTGTTATGTTTCAACTAGATTCTGCCCATGTAGCCACCCGAAAATGCCAAATCACATGTCACATTTCCTCGATTTGTACTCCAACATCACCTATTTTTACATCATGCTTATTTCATCCCAAACCTTTGACTTTATTTGTTAATGCTTATATCATGCACTACCATGGCTCGAACTATGCTTCCACATCACCTTCATGAGCCAATCAAAATGTTCCATGTGTCATCGTTAGACAGGTCCATGATATAAACTTGTACGTTTAAAGAGGGGTCTTGCGTCTTGGTTTTTGATTGAATTTATTTATAAAATTAAACGAACTGGAACATGTTAGGGGTTTCGGTCAAATAAATTTCATTTTTCACGCCTCCTCTTGCTTCTTACTTTTGATTAGGCTAAAGCCCCAAGTGGGCCACACATGGCCAGATACAAATTCTCTTGAGCTCTAATTAGGTTGAAGTCTTGACATACCAAAGGCCTGAGTAGTTCAAGGGTCAAGGTGTAGCAAGGCCCAACTAGGTTAGGGGTTGTGGTTTATCTAGGCTTAACTCTAAACCTTGCAAACTTGGAACCATGAAGAGTTTGACTATTTTTACCATTTTAAGTTTTGAAATTTCACCTGCAATACCTTTTGATCTAGGAAGCCCTTTTCAGACTTAAATATACCATTAGAAATCTATTTCATAGCTCTATCCATATAAGAAGTTTCTAAGTGCACTTGAGATTATTTGAAATAATGAAAATGGATCCAAATTATTTTTTTCTTAATCAATTTGCTTGCTACCATTTCTTCTTTTTCTATCAATTTTCCATGAATTAAAACTTATTTATAACAAAATGCACTTCAAATATTGCGTTATGTTTTTGTCGTTAACAATACTTCACATTCCACCATTGCTACAAAAGCTACAAAATAGAAACTTTCTAAGGACAACATTGGTGTTGTCACAGAAGAACGATAATGAATAATCCTTGAAGTTGTCAAAGAAGAACCAATTACAATATTTTAAAAAAGATTGGTTTTGTCACATAAGAACCAACACCTATCATATTTGTGGTTTTCATGGAAGAACCAACAATGGGATTACTAAAGAAAAATTTGTAGTCACATAAGAAAAAAAAAACTATCAACCTCAAAGGGATCTATTGTTGTCACAAAAGAACCAATAGTAGAATAAAATATCAATTGCAAAACTTCTCTAGAAATAAATGACTACTTCCCCATAATAACTTGAGATAGAACAAGTTGTTGCAAAAACAATCTTTCCACAAAGCTTGAATGAATATATCTCGAAACTAGAAGGAATTTTTGTTGATTGTCCTTGGCACAAATTTTCAAAGATGTTTTCTCAATGCCATGAGAACCTATGATGAGCATGCCATGGGACATTATATACATTCTAAAATTTTTATAGGTAGGTACATGTATGCTTCTTCTTTACTTTTTTTTATAAATTCATTGAATTCTTTACATTTGTATTGAGAAACCATATAATATCTTTTTTTCTCTTGTACTTTCTTACCATTTTTTATCTTTTCTGAGGTCAAAAAAAGTCTTTAGCTTTGTGGGGAACACTTTCACCTTTACTATTCATGACCACACCATCTCTTGTCTTTCCTATACCATCCCTACCATTTTTCATTGTTCAATAAAAATCCATCCAAACAATTACATCTACCTTATTTGCATGTTTCATGTCCATCTAAACACGTCCCTAATCATCTAAGAAATGAAAAGGATTAGAAGTTGAATAAGAAAATATACTAGTGTTGTTGCATTAAGAATTAACGCTTTTATACAAGAATCAACATCAAGAAAGTCTATTGTTAGTCCACACGAAACAAAAATAGAAGGCATTTTTTTTTATACACATGAACCAACGGTAGGATGAAAAGAAGAGGCTGTTATTGCTACAAAAGAAGCAAAAATAGAAAAAAAAGGTAGCAAACATGGAAAACCTAGGGAAATCATCGAAAAGAAGAAAATTCTTTCCCATATGAACCAAGAAGAAAAAAATTAAGGATCATTGGAGGCGACATTACATATGGTATGAGGATTGAAAATAATTACATTCATGTTGTGTACATGCTAAAAATATACTTGTTGTGTTGTAGATTTCAATTCATAAGAGGTGTATAGCACTACATATGATGTCAATGAAGTATTAAAAAGATAATCAATTATGTTGTCAGCATCTTCATTAACATACACAACTACGAATATTACAATACCCATGTTCCAAACTTCTTTTGGCATGTTGTGACATTATATAGGGAATTGTTCTAATATTGCATTTCTATGAAGTTGCTACATATCCCCTCTTGTAGGGTGTCCCATGGAAGCTTATATCATCATAAATATTTCATTGAGCCTAGAAAGATAACATAAATCATGGAGTGTTTGAAGACAATAAAGAAACCTAATTGACAACAAAGGGCAACATTCTAGACTTATGTAAATTTGAATAATACTTCGTGACTTCAATAATGCTTAGAGGTGGAGCCATCAAATTAAGAAATATGTATTGACAATGAAGCTTCATTGAGTAGCTATCATCATAGCTTGGTTGAAATAGAGGTAGAGGGTTGCATAAGGAAATGAAACATATTGAGTTTGGGGGAAATGAAGAGTCATAAAATTACGATCATTTGACACTTTCCTTTCCTTCATTTTATCCATTTTTCTATTGCCCATAACCATGTAATATCTCTTTTAATACTCTTATGTGGGATTTATGCTCAAGATAATTTTCAACGAATTTCTTATTATCTCATTTGGTTTCTTATTAACATGAGAAATAATTACTATATTATGTATTTACTTTTGAAGTCACAACACATCTGCGGACAAATTACTCTACGATTTTGATTCACATGTTGTGAAAAATGTTTGCCATAAATCATGGCTGCACCTCCTTTGCCATACATTTAAGTCATTTTGTTGGATAATTTGCACAACCAAAATTTTCTCATTTGTTTGAAACAATTATTGTGGACTCAAAATTATAGTAGCCCATTGTGAAATTAGACCTGTAGCAGCTTGCTATGAAATTAGACATGTAGTAGCCTATTGTGAAATTAGACTTGTACTATCTTGTTCCATAATCTAATTTCTACATTTGCATATGGATAATAGTTGCAACAGTTGAAGGCCTATTGGAGAAGGTTCATATTCATCATAAACAAAGTCTTACAAAAAGATTGATAAAAAATAATACAACTACATGGCGAAGACAATGAAATATATTTTTTCATAAATTTAGTTATTGAATGTAAGATTCTATGTTCTCAAGTCTGCATGTCTACTTTTATTATGGCTTTAAATATCCTCTGTATATATATTATGGTTCTAGGGAGCCCAACCCCGTAAATAATTATTTTTAAAAATACTTTGAGCATGTTATTATAGGTTATATTATTTATTTCAAATTTTACAAGTATTGGCATCCCAAAATATTTGGGAAGTTATCAAGAATCTTAGAACTATTCTATTTTTTGTAATTATTAGAGAATATTTTATCCTCAAGTAGGTCTATATTTAAATATTTGATGGAACCATTTGAGGATATTATATACTCAATATATATTTATCAAATTTTTGTAACCACTTGAGAATCTTTTCTCCTCAACTCAGTGTTTAGTTTCAAGCAAGTTTGTGTAAACAATTTGTGTCATATCCATTCTAAAAGAGGCAGGGAGAGCATATGTCCAAACCATGATGGAATATAATAAGATTTTTTGAGATCTTCTAAAATATATATTATAGTTTTATTTTTATTGGCAGTATATGAAGTCATTCACTTACATTGTTGTAATTTTAATTAGTTGGCTTAACCTTGAGAGGTCGAGGTCACCCCACAAACAATTGTATAGTTTGGGATTCTTTATTTTATGTGAATACTTAATTTTATTTTCCTTTATGGTGAATTTATTTTTATTACTTTATGGTTTATACAAGTGTCTTTAAATTTTTTGCAATAGTATTTACATATTTTTATATTTGTTTCTACAAAATTTGTGTGCTAATGAATGACTTCGTTCTATTTTATTTAGTGACGCAAAGATGAGTATTTAAAGAGGAAACTTGTATGTGTGGGGTGACACTAAGTTGAGATTTAGGCTAATATAATAGGCCCATCTTCCACCCAAACTCTATAAAATAAGAGGATTTCCTTCAAATGACATAAGTCATTTAGGATTTCAGAAGGACCCTCACTCTTGTGTATATGACATAGAGTGCCTCACAGTCTTATTAACCCCAATTTGCCAAGTAAAATACATACTATATCTCAAATCCTAATTAAAATAAATAAATACACCATCATCAACCATAATGAGATTAGATAAAAAAATATAGATGAAGAAATATATATGTATGCCCAACATTCACAACAAGTTTAGGTTGCCGAAGAGATTGAAATAATTGGTCAAAACTCGAAAAAGGGTTGAAAACATGGATATGGTATCCTATAGATAGTTTTCGTAATGGTTGAAAACGTGGGTATTGTATCCTATAGATAGTTTTCAATTAGAAGTCACAAATACCATATGTGAGATTGTTCCGTATGTGTAAATACCTTATTGGTTATGTTCATATAAAATAACACTTAAAAAGATGCAACATTCGACTTGTGGTCTAATTTAGATATTAAAAGAAAACAATATAATCTAAGTATAAAAAAAACCATATAAAGCACATACTAATCTACTAAATATATCTCTAACAAAACCATATAAAACACATTTTCGGGCGGAGTTATACAACTTAGTATATGGTACATGTTTAGGTGTTAGATATTAGACATTAAAGATATACAAAATGAAATACATATATATATATTTTATATTCAATTTTTTTTATTAGTAAAATTATGAAAAAAATAAATAAAAGAAAATCATAATGTAAATACGACATTAAAATATATAACATATAAATAATAGTACCATCCATTTTACCATATAAATAAAATTAATGATTTCAGAACAACTCTCCAGATTAGAGAGAATCCTTGAGGAGGTCTAAAACCTTAGCTCTCAACAGGAGGCAATGGAAATAGCAAGCACAACCACTGCAGTAATTGGTCGTAGTGCCTTGACAATAAAACTACAAGTTGGGCCCTGGATGCCCATATCCTCTCCTGAAACATGACTCACCATCAGATCTGGAGTGTGTTATGCCCCTCCCCACTGATGTATCTTGTGTAGAAGCACCACGCCCTTGTTGAGGGTCAAGCGCGGGTCTAGATCGAGTGCCACTTTCATCCTATCCACCTCTGAGGATGATCCCATATTTGTAGACGTAGCGTAGACTGATGAAGTCATTAAGGGCTAGGACTATGAGGGGAGCGAGTCCAAGACGTTGGATCTGTTTATTTACAGGGGGATCCAACATAATACCCTATATTTGAAGCACCATGTGACTACACGAGCTCCGACATGGAAAAATTTCTCTCAATCAGGAAGTTTGGTAGCTGCAGGATCCCTGATAAGGTTAGATCTCAATGGAAACCCTCAAATCCAAGGAGATCTAAAACTCAAGGAGAAACTAGCGGGAATGCATGGCCCATAGGGGACATGGATTGGCTATCCTCTTCTGAAATATGTCTTTTCTTATAGATCTAGAAAGGGGCTCTAAAAATGGCCAGCCCAACAACAAATTGGCCCAAGTACTGGCCAGATCCGAACAACTGCCACTGTTCTACCCCTGAAAGTTATCGGATTGATGGATCTACAACAATCACCCACTTTCTGATGGACTGGGCACAATAGAAGAAGGTTGGGGATATACGCCTGGATGCTCTTACAACACTGTGCCCTGTGGACCCCCTTCTTAGTCAAAGAGAACCAGTCAAGGTATCAATCTATGAGCAGGACCGTAATGAGCAATGAACTGCACTGACATAGCACTAGATTGGGTAGAGCCCCACCTAGGTGGTCTCACGGAATACGCACACACGCATCATACAAAAGACAAAGAGATGCATGCTATCAAGATAGATTCGATAGTGATCTTCATCAAAATGTTGGAAGGCAGCCATCTTTGCTGGATGCTCCGGAAAGGGATGAGAATCCAAGATTTAAAGCAAGAAATACAAGCTTACCATGTGATACCCAGCAAGAAGCCAAAATCTAATATACTCCGGACATAGCCTACATGACAATCGCACCCTACAGGATTGTGGCATCACAAGGGATTTGACCATCATGTAGGGAGGATGCTCTGGAACCAGCACAAGAAACACAAGAACCTTCAAATATGCAGTCGAAGGAAAGGCAAAAGCACACAGCAAATCAATAACAATGGTTGAGCTGCCAGGGCCTTAGATAGTGGAACAAAAACAAGAAAATCTTGTACTCTCCGTCTCATCAATGCCTGAGGTAAATAGCTTATATTCAGATCTCTGAAACAGTGCAGTTATATGTAGATTTAATGGCTTTTGGCCAAACTCTGATGTACTACACCAATGGATACATACTGTATGGACATCAAATTGTGAAATCTATCTACGTCCCAAAGGGTTTTCCATAGTCAGATTCAATATAGCACAACAATGGGAACACATCCTCAACATGGGAACATGGTTCTGGGGCATCGCTGGGGTCTTCGTAACCCCATGGTTCCCAGATTTTGCTGCCAACACTATCGTGGTATCAAAAATTCTAGTTTGGGTCAGACTACATAACCTCCCATTACATTTGTGGCATCATAATGTATTAATAGCTATTGGGAAATCCTTGGGAAAATTCCTAAAGAAAGACGACGACAGAATTACAAGGGGAATTTTCACCTTTGCTAGGATCTGTGCTGAAACAGATCTCAGTCAATGGTTACCAGAAAACATCACATTGAATTTCAACAACTCACAGTGGGTTCAACCTTTAGACTATAGAAACACAACTTTTCAGTTTCATGGATGTTTGCAAATAGGCCACTTGTAGAGTGCATGTCCTCTGGCCAAAAAAGAACCCAAATGGAATAAGAAGCAACAGAGAAAACCAAAACGTTGGCAGTACACAGAACCCTTAGAAGAAGAAGTAGAAGGAGCAGAGCCAACAGAAAGCAAAGCAGATTTGGACACTCAAAAAGGAAAAATCAACACACCAAAGGAGGTTCCCGACAATCCCCCTCAGGGACAACAAACCTAAATGGACATAAGTGGAAGTAAACAGCCACATGGATTAGAAGGCTCAGACTCAAACAAAGAACATCCCATAAACACCAACGAGGAACAATTAGCCATAGTAACAACCACTCCCAACACTAGAGGTTGGAGGAAAGTGGAAAAGAAGAAAGGTAGAAAAGAATAGGCACATTTTTTACCTTTTATCCGCAGCTCCCTCAGTGGAGATCTATGTCACTGTTTTTTTCCTTTTTTTGGACAGACAATGCCTTAATTCATGCACATGCTCAATATCTACAAAATGTAATTTTCACTATTAATGAAAATTATGAATTTTTCTATGGGAATATATATATATCTTATTTTACTTTTATTTTATAACATTTTTTAAATTAAAACTTTATACTCACAATAAACATGCAATATAACAAGATTCTTAACCATGAATATTCACTCCCATTTTAACATGAGTATTATTAACTTGTAAATAGGCTTTGTTACAATACCATGGGCCAATATCATGGCTTATCAATACCACTTGCCCAAAAATGATAACTCATTTCAAAATCAAAATATTTTATCTTAATTTAATGTATAACATTTTAAAAATTAAATCTAAATGTAAAAATATATGGGGGAGATCTTGTAGTGGTATACATCTTTGTAAACATTTACATGTGG